>CM060700.1:102391824-102699324 GCA_030686995.1 Artemisia argyi
TTTTACTCCTCCAAAGAACAACGCGAGTCCTTGAGATAGCTTAGTGTGACCTTTAGTTGTCACTCAACTTTGTTTGAGTTTAGTGAGGAGTCCATACCATACATCTCGTTTCAATCCCAAGTGTTATTTTGCAAACATTTGGGTATAATTCTTTGATTAACTTCTAATAAGAATTAAACGTTGAAAAAATGTGTCTCTTTTCTTTACGTTTATCTTTGTAGTTAATCTTTTATATCTGTGTTAAAAGTCATGGAACTTAGTTAGATTAACTCTTTAGTTAACCATTACCAAGTAAACGGGACCAACATAAGAAGACCTAATTATCTAACCTGCATTAATGCTCCTTTGTTGTTTACAGCACTTGTAACCATTGGCGGGGGGGGGGGGGGGGGGGGGGGGATATTCTTCATGTACATTCCTGTAAAAACTGATGTCAGCTTATTGTTTTGTGAATGGACATCTGTAAATTTATTAATATTTTGATTTTTAAGCACGTACCAGATATTTCTAAAATGGTTTGTCGCCAACAGGAGACCCTATTCTTATGTCTGCAGTGGTCTGATCCAAACACCTTTTTATTTCTGCCCAAAAGGCCTATTTATAATACTTCAGCAATATTAAAGATATCTGGAAACATTTAATGCTGAGAAGATGGAAGGAAGCTATTGTTGCAGTTAGTTTTTCTATTCTTAAAGGGAGATTTTTCGGTTGCCTAAGAAGGTGGACTGCAAGGAGTTACTTTGGAAGTATCTTAAAGTCAAGCTTCATGAATGAGGCTTTACAACTTATCCTAGTTTTTTTTTGGAGTGTCTTAAAGACAGACTTCATCAACGAGGCTTTATAGCTTGTCCTCAACTTTAAAAGCTCTTAAAAGGTTTCAAAAGAAGCTCCACATGTACAAAATTTCTTAGCTTAAACTACATGTTTGAGTTTCTTAGCTTATGACATTAATGTCACATTCAATAGGGGGAACTCAATCTTTAGATATATATATATATATATATATATTATATATATATATATATATATATATATATATATATATATATATATATATATATATATATATATATATATATATGTATTTATGTATGTATATATATATATGTATTTATGTATGTATATATATATACATATATATATATATACATATATGTATATATATATATATATATATATATATATATATATATATATATATATATATATATATATATATATATATATATATATATTTATGTATGTATATATATATACATATATGTATATATATATATATATATATATATATATATATATATATATATATATATATATATATTTATGTATATGTATATATATATATATGTATATATATATACATACATAAATATATATATATATATATATATATATATATATATATATATATATATATATATATATATATATACATATATGTATATATATATATGTATATATATATATATATATATATATATATATATATATATATATATATGTATATATATATATATATATATATATATATATAGATGATATGTTGTTTCCAAAATTTTGTTAACAGTGCGAGATGGACACCTCCGTGTGCAGCGATAGTTCGCTAAGATGCTGGAAAGATTGCTATGGTGATCCTTCTGTTGGTATATAAGTAACATCTCTATATTCGCGTTATTTCTTCATATGATCTATTTACAATCAGTTAAGAGGGCTATAATTTTATACTTTCATTTTATGAATGAAGCTAGAGCTTTGGAACTATTTTCCTTACATCTTTGGCAGCTTGAAAAGGCTGATTTGGCTCATACGTTTGATTGTGCTAAAACCCTTGGTAGATCCATTTTTAGACTAAAAGAACTCTTATCAGTCAAGTTTAGTAGTTTTGTAAAAAAAAAAATCTTTCTAAGTGTTTCGTTGCGTGTAAATTCTTATGTTGTAACTTTATTTGATTTTCAAGTTTCTTGACCAATTTAATTCTTTCTACAAACTAAATTAGACGAGTCTCCACATGTGGTTAAGCAAACTTCAACGATAGTTCAGGACACCCAAAGGTTGACACATTCAAAGCTGAGGTAAAATTTTTGAAGGTACATGCTTCAAACAGAAATAATTATTTAGATAATACTTAATAACAAAAAAGTAGGGTTGGAAGAGTAGTAAATGGTACAGTAATCTTTGATACATCAATAGGATGTGGTTGCTTAAATTTTGCATTTGTGCAGACTTTGCTGTTACATATGATGTGAAACTAAAAGGTGTTTCTCATAGCTTATTTGCGTTTGCTTAAAATTACTTCTCAGGGTAATAATAGTACATAAGCTAATTATATACTATTCATTTGTTTTAGTAACTGCTCATTTGAACCAAACATTATGTGGAAAACTAGAATGGGGGTTGAATAGTTTACCGATTAAAATCTTTTTAACTTGTTAAGTTAGCTTTGAAACTTTCCGTTTGATCAAAGATATATCACAAACACAATATATAACATGCAAGTAAATGAAAGAAACGATCAAACCACAACACGAGTATTTATCGTGGTTCGGCTACAAGGACTCTTTTTCCTTGCCCTACGTCCACGCCCCGAGTATCCAACTCGAGAGTTACTTTCACTAGTCAACAAGCTCCTTTCACCGGCGGAGAAAACCTTACACGTCGCTTATACTTTTACCGACACAAAGCTAGATGTCGAGTTCTTTACCAAGGGTACAACCACTCCCGTTAGTTCTTTTACAAGGGTACAACTACTCCCGATACACTTTGTATTTTGAGGACTAAAATACTAACCGATCACTACTGAAAATACACAATCAAATGAAGTGTAAACTACACAAGTCTACACAATGCTAAGCTAACAAGTCTTGCAACGTTGTGTTGAATACTTGTTACTTTTAGTAAGCTCGTGAATCTCTTTGCTACAAAAAGAAACTTCACATATGAAATGTTAAGAGGTTAGATGAAAGAATGAATGTGTGTGTAAAATATGATGTCAAGTGATAAGCCAAAATTCAACTTGTGGCTTGATATTTATAGCCAAACCTTCTGCAGGTCTGGCGGATCAGGCGGACCCCTCAAAAGGGTTCCGCTCGTGTACCTCCAGGGTACCGCCGGGCTTGCAGTTGGTTTTACAATAAATCTTGCAAACCAAACAAAGTCACATCTCATTACTCTTGCAAACCAAATAATGTCACATCACATAATATCAAGTCAAACACTAAACTTGCAATCAACATCTTAGTAAGTCAAACACATTTCTTTCCATAAATGTATAATGACAAAACTTGCCATAAATGTGATGTGACAATTCTAATTTTAGAAAATAAAAAGTGTTGTGTTTTATGAAATGTAAAATGTAGCAAAAGTCTAGTTTATGCAAGTCTTTTAAACTAAGATTATGTTTTACTTAGAAACAAAAATTTACATTTTTCATTAACAAAACTTAGCGAAGATCGTAAAATATAAATAATGTTTTTAGGCGATATTTGTATTAACAATCTCCCCCTTTTTGTTGATGACAAAACATACACTTTGTTTTTAAGTAACTCACAAAATCTTGGTTTTTAAGACTTAAAAAAAATTATATTAAACTTGTTTTACTTAAGTGATAAAAATCATATTAAGTTTTGAAGGTTTAATATATTTCTCCCCCCTTTTGTCGAAACAAAAAGTAGAGTAGCAAAGCGGAAAAATGCACTTGCTCCCCCTTGCTTGTTACTCCCCCTAAAAGGAGTGCCAAGGTGGGAAACATGGATTTTGGATCCTACAAAAAAAATGGTTAGTTGGTGATATATATATAGCCAAGTTTGTAATTACCACACACATTGCAACCACAATAAAATTGATCAACCAACAATGAACGAAAGTAAGTAGAAAGAAATAGCATTCCAAGTAAAATTTTGACTTAGAAAAGTCAAAGGACATGAAATGGGTAATATTCTTCTACTTCTAAAAACTTAAAAATTAACCAAGAAAAAATAAAAGCCTAGTTTCCTAAATTGGGGCAAACGGCCTCCAAATGGTTGTCTAGGATTTGTTTGGGTGGGAAAGAGCATCCAAACGTTCTATGACATGTTGGAATGCAAACCGGGTTTCATCTTGGAGTTGGTGAAGCAACGTTTTGATGCTTGCACCCATTTGCTCACAATCTGAGCAAACATGGGGATGAGTGGGTGGAAATAGGTTGGTTTTGGGTTCTTGGTTTGAGGGTTGATTGGTTTTTGGTTCTTGGGTGGATGATGGGTTTGGTATTGAATCAAGCAAGGTGGTTTGAAATTCCATTGCTTGATGGAGGTGGGTTTCAACCATGTTTTGTATATCCTCATATGAGGGAAAGAAAGACTCAAAGGTTTGAGCTTGAGAGTGTGGTGGAGTTGGGTGATCATGGTTTTCAAAGTTTGGTTCTCCATAAAGAGGACCATGGATGTCATGGTAGATGGGGTGAAACAACAATGGTTTGTGTTGATAGTACACTTGTTGTAGTGGTTGAGTGTGGTTAAAAAGTTCGTTTTGGTCAAGAATTGACCTTGGAGATTCATTTCCAAAAGGTGGTGGTTGTGTAGGTCTTGGTGGAAGATCATTTAGATCTTGGACAAAAGGGTGTGGTGATGTGGGAGGAGACCCAAATAACTCCATAGGTTCCATTTTGGGTAATGGTGATGGTGATGAAGTTTTGGATGGTTTGGTTGGAGCACTTGGTGGACTTGGGTCAATGGGTGATTTAGTAGGTGGTGGAGTGAGCTCATTAGGTTCATTTGGTGATGGTGATGGAGATGCAAGGTTCAAAAAGTGTTCATTTTTTATAGGTGATGTGAATTCATCCGAAGATGAGGAGCTTAGGTTGATGGGTTGATTAGACCATAGTGGTTTAACACTTATCCGGGCGGTTTTACGGATGGGTCTTGATGGTTGAGAGGTGATTGTTGACTTAGTCATGGTGAAAAATGGTTTAGAAGTTTCAGAAATTGTGGTGAAGAAGGTGTGATTTGATAGTGTTTAGGATGGCTTAATTTATAGTGTTGAAGGATTATGGAAAGGAGTGTTTGGATTTGATGTTAGTCCATACAAAAATGGAGGTTTCTAATGATTTGGAAAACTAATTGTGGGTTGTCAAATCATGGAAGTCAATCCAATGAAAATGGTGAAGTGAGAAGACAAGTTTTGCACTAAATGCTTAGTGGTTTTGGTGGATTTGTGGTAGTATAGATCTCAGGGATTTCAAGGATCCCTTAAAAGGGTTCCTTCCTTTATGTGTGAGGGGTCCTTGAGGTTGTTATGGCAAATTTTGAATTTTGGCGGGAATTGGTTTTGGTTAAGTTTATGGAAGAAGGAGTACCCTATTATGCTAAACACATTGCAAGAAATGGGTTTCTACCTAAAAGGATTGGATTTTGGTGTTTGGATGTTGAATTGGTGAAAATGAAAACAAAAATTCTGCAGGCTGTTGGCGGAACCCTCAGAATATACTAGCGGAACCCATTTGAGGGTGCCGCCTGGTCCGTTGGGCCATTTCTGGAATTCCCAGAAATTGCACTGGCGGAACCCAATTTTGGGTACCGCCAGATCCGCCAGAGCTTCAGAAAAGGGCAGTCCGCGTTTTTGACCCGCGAGACGATTTTCAAAATTTTCAAAAACTCCTAAAATCCAAAAGATAAGGCATTTCTGGTTGGGCAATGCAAAAAATAGACACGTAAACACACATTTCATAGGACTTTGACCTTGAGGTCGAGAATTTCACTATACTTAGTGAAAATATCATAAACTTGAAAATTTGACAACTTGCCAAGAGTTGTCTACCTGCATCAAAGTTAGATACTACATGTTCCAAATTGTATCAAACATTGTACTAACACACAAATACATCACAAATATTGTTTAAATGACCAAATTTGTTCAAATACCACCTAATGCCAAACACTCCTACACACCCGCACTCATTGACGGTCAATCCTGTTCTTGAGCTTTCCAAGGAATCTTCCAAGATTCTTAAACATCCCCTTTGTTTGCTTGAACTCCGCTGACTCATTTGGAATATCCGGAAGTTGGGATAGGTATTCGAGAGGTGGGAGCCTAGAGTTTGGTAAATTGTCATCTTCACTCATTGAGGAAGATGATGATGAGGTGGGAGGATGAGGACGTTTTCCTTGGGCTTTGTAGACTCTCTTATCACTAAGTGGAACAAAGGTGTGTGGAATGAGAGTGTAGTCAAGACGAAGACCATTTGAAGTTGGTGGAATGGGTGAGATGAACCTGAAGAGACGGGTCAAGAGCATTCCATACGGCATAGCCGTTGTGCCATGCACGGGAATGTCTGCCATTCTCTTGGCCATGTAGTAGGCAAGGTTGAAGGGTTGCCTAACGGACAAGGAGTAGAGCATGTAGTAAAGGCAAAGGTTGATATGGTCACGGTTTCCTATTGTGCTAATGACATTGGCTCTAAGGACTTCCTCTCATTTCTTGAATTGGGGTTTGAGTTCGTTCATTTCCATTCCATATGGGTCCTTATCGACCTCATTCCCTGAGCGGGTTCTCCTAGTGGTGGTGGTCCTAACAAAGAGGTGGTCACGGAGTACGTCTTTTGAGACAAGGGGTGTGTCATAAGGGTGGATACGGTCTTGGAGGTTGTCAAGAGTTGAGAGGGAGTGCAAGTCGGAATAGAGGCAAGTACCATGGTTTGGGACACCTAGGATTTGAGCAAACTCCTCAAGAGTGAAGGAGTATTGATGACCGCTAACCCTAAAGTTGATAGACATATGACCATAATCATCCGTGGAGAGGACGGAGGATGCATAGAACTCTAGAATGAACCTAGGACAAATAGGCTCGTCGATATTCAAAAGACACTCAAAGTTGATTGTGGCAAATTCGGCGTAAAGGTTTGTGCCTTCTAGGAAAGACGGGTCAATGGTTCTACCCTCATGGACATAGTGTTTTTCTAGGGCTTTGAAAACGTTTACTTGGTTTGGGGTAAGGCCTTTGGTTTTGTGTTGTTTTGGTAGGTACTTAATGGTGTCCTTGTTGTCGTAGTGGGTTAGAGGAGGCATGATGATTCCTAGAACAACAAAATTTCACATTTTAGTTTAAGTAAACCACTATTATAATGTGGATGTTCTAGTGTGTGCCTATATGAAAACAATGTGGAGGTGCGGTTATCTTGACTCATTTTGATGCTTCAAAATCGTTTTATGCAAGTTTTGTTATAAAACAAAAGATAACCCAAACGCTCCTAGTTCAATGTAGCTTCGTTTGAATGTACCCAAAAATACATATTGGTTATGTATTCCCTTTAGCATTCAAGAGACATTATGCAAGTGATGTTTTAAACATAACGTTTTGATTTTGTATTCTCAATGTGAAACGAAAAAATATTTGTCCTATATGTGAGAAATTTTTGGAAGGATTTGACATGGGGTGTTTTAGTAAACATGTTTATACTAATTAAGGATGCAATTCCTAACTATGGGAGACATGATTAGTTTTGTTAAACACCTAATCTTATGCATGAGTTTTTCAAGTTAATGCATAACCCCAAGTTTTTGTTTTTGTGCAAGAAATAGAATTCCTAGACTCAGATCAGGATTGTAATCATGTTTAGAATACTTACAATGATGATTGAATTGCAATGTAAATGGATGGAAGACCAAGAATTCGTAGGTATGGATGGATGGTAAAGTGAATAGTAGCAGTTTGGAAGTGGTGGTATGAGATAATGGTTGTTTGGTTTAATATAAACAAAGATTTTGGTTCTGCAGGTCGGCGGATACGGCGGACCCCTGAAATGGGTTCCGCCCGTTGTGTCTGAGGGTTCCGCCGACCTTGCTGAGAAAAAGAGTTATGGATTTGTTTTGATTTTTGTGATTTTTGTCTAATGTCCAGAACTACAACGTAGGTTCCATGAGTCCTAAGCCTAGCCTAAGAAGGTTAAAAGGTTCACGTTTAAGGGGTTTTGTGAGAATGTCGGCTATGTTGTCTTCGGAAGAAACTTTCTCAATTGAGATATTTCCTTTTTGAACGTTGTCACGAAGGAAATGATGACAGATTTCAATATGTTTGGTACGAGCATGTTGAACCGGGTTTTTGCTAAGATCAATGGCACCTTTGTTGTCACCAAGAATTGTGATGTCGTTGAGTTGAATTCCGTAGTCGACAAGAGCTTGCTTCATCCAAAGAGCTTGTTGACATGCCTTTCCGGCCGAAACGTACTCGGCTTCCGTTGTTGAGATAGCAAGAGCCGTTTGCTTCTTAGAGAACCATGAGGTGAGACAATGTCCAACAAATGTACAAATACCACTTGTACTTTTTCTATCGACATAGTCACCGGCATGATCCGAGTCGGCATACACTATGGTGTCTATTCCCGTTCCTTTGGGATACCATAAACCTAAATGTGTAGTGCCCTTAATATACCTAAAAATCCTTTTAATGGCTTCGAGATGGGTAGTTTTAGGATCTTCTTGAAAACGAGCACATAGACAAGCACTAAACATAATGTCGGGTCTACTAGCCGTTAGGTAAAGTAGACTACCAATCATACCTCTATATTTAGTGCTATCTACGGATTCACTTTCCTCATCCTTGGTGAGTTTAGTTTCCGTGGACATGGGAGTTTTGATAGGTTTCGAATCTTCTAGTCCAAATTTCTTAAACATGTCCTTAATATATTTAGATTGGTTAAAGAAGATACCATCTTCTAGTTGTTTGATTTGGAGTCCTAGGAAAAAGTTGAGTTCTCCCATCATACTCATTTCAAACTCGTCATGCATGATTTTTGAGAAATCCACACATAATTCTTGACAAGTTGATCCGAATATAATGTCATCAACATAGATTTGGACTATGATAATATGTGAATCTTTCTTCTTAGTGAAGAGAGTATTATCAACTAAGCCCATGGTATACTTATGGTCAACTAGGAATGTTTTAAGTCGATCATACCATGCTTTTGGAGCTTGCTTAAGTCCGTAAAGAGCCTTTTTAAGTTTGTAAACATGATTTGGTTTTTCAAAATCGATGAAGCCCGGTGGTTGAGCAACATACACTTCTTCATTAATGACTCCGTTTAGAAATGCACTTTTGACGTCCATTTGAAAGAGTTTAAAATTGTGTGCACATGCATATGCAAGTAAGATTCTAATTGACTCGAGCCTAGCAACCGGAGCAAAAGTTTCATCGTAGTCAATGCCTTCTTGTTGGTTATATCCTTGTGCAACTAGCCTAGCTTTGTTTCTAGACACAATTCCATTTTCATCCATTTTATTACGAAATACCCATTTTGTTCCAATTATAGTTTGACTCTTTGGTTGAGGAACCAATGTCCATACGTCATTCCTAACAAATTGGTTTAACTCTTCTTGCATTGCAATTACCCAAGACTCACCTTTAATGGCTTCATTAATATTTTTAGGTTCAATGGTTGACACGAAACAAAAGTAGTTGCTTTCATTTTGAACTTTTGACCTTAGTGTTCTTTCGTTAATATTGCCAATGACACCATCTAATGGATGACTTTTAGATTCTTTGACATTGACAAGTTCTTTGTTAAATAGTTCATTTTCTTTGTCATCACTTAAAATTTCTTGATTTTCTATTGCTTGGCTTTCAACTAAGTCATCATCTACCAAAGGTGATGTCTTAGAGGGAGGTGGACTCTCGTCAAATGTTATGTTCAACGATTCCTCGACTCTAAAGGTTTCTTTGTTCAAAACAATGTATGCTTTACTATTTTATGAATATCCAAGAAATACACCTTCATAAGACTTTGGGTCAAATTTGGTGAGATAATCCTTGGTGTTAAGAATGAAACATTTACTCCCAAACACTCTAAAGTATCCTAATGTAGGCTTTTTACCTTTATATAGTTCATAAGGAGTTTTATTCAAAAATGGTCTAATTAAGACTCGATTTAAAATGTACGTTGATGTGTCAACGGCATTACACCAAAACTTTTGTGGAATGTTTTGTTCATTAAGCATTGTTCTACTCATCTCTTGTAATGTCCAGTTTTTACGTTCTACTACACCATTAGATTGAGGAGTACGTGGAGCCGAAAAGTTATGAGTTATACCATTATTATCACAAAAGTTTCCAAATTGAAATTCATTATCAAATTCATGACCGTGATCCATTCTAATAGACACAATATTAGACCCTACTTGATTTTGAATTTTCTTACTTAGAATCTCAAATTTATCAAAAGCTTCATTTTTACTTTTCAAAAATTTTGTCCAAGTATATCTTGAGTAATCATCAACTATGACCAAAGTGTAGAAGTTACCTCCATAACTTTGTATAGCGGATGGACCAAATAAATCCATATGCAAAAGTTCTAGACACCTAGATGTAGAAACCAAGTTTTTAGCCTTATGGCTATTATGGACTTGTTTACCGACTTTGCAAGCATCACAAAAGTGTTGGTCATATTTCAACTTAGGTAGGTTTCGAACTAAGTCTTTGGAGGAGAGGTTTTGGATTAGTCTCATGTTAGCGTGTCCTAAACGTCTATGCCATAAAGTTGAAGATTCATCTAATGAGGTAAGACAAAGTTTGTCTCTAGATGTTGGATCCATCTTCATGACATATACGTTGTTCTTAAGGACACCTTTGGCTATGGTTATACCATCTTTAAGTATTTTACTTCCGTTTTCACTAAAAAGAACATTATACTTACTACGACAAAGTTGACTAATACTAAGGAAATTAAAGCCTAAGTTATCAACATGAGTTACATCATCAATAAAAAGGGAGTCATGAGAGATTGTACCTTTTCCGATGATTTTGCTCTTAGCATTACTACCAAACGTAACATTACCTCCGTCACATTTGTGATAAGAAGTGAAGAGGCTTTTGTTACCCGTCATGTGCCTTGAACAACCGCTATTTTTAATCCATTCATCCGGTTCCAAACAAACTTTGAGGCACACCTCATTTGAGTTGTGAGCTATGAGAGCAATATCGTCATTCTTTGGCTCATCGTCATCTCCTTCATAGTCACTCCAAGCACCGCCCACAAAAGCTTGTTGAGGTTTGCTCTTGGGTGGTTTTGGACATTCTCCTACAAGATGACTTGTGTCTCCACACCTATAGCATTTTCTTTCAACCTTTCCTTTCCTATCATCATGATCTTTTCGGAAAGTTTTCTTGTCATCTTTAGGTTGCCTTACAAACTTTCCTCTTCTACGAAAGAACTTCTTGAAGTCTCTAATGGCCATAGCATATTCCTCATCATCACTATCCGAAGTAGATTCTTCATCATCACTTGATTGGACTCTAGCTTTCAAGGCAATGGACTTAACTTTTTCTTTCTTGCCTCTAACTAGTTCCGAATCTTTTTCCATTACCATTTCGTGAACTTTGAGGTTTCCAATTAGCTCATCAAGTGACATGCTTGAAAGATCTTTGGATTCTTCAATTGCCGTCACTTTTGCTCTCCACTTCGGATGGAGTGCTCTAAGAAATTTCCTGACAAAGTTCTTACTACAAAAAGATTCGTCAAGTGCTTTAAGTGAAGTAATAATAGTATTAAACCTAGCAAAAGCATTATCAATAATCTCATCTTCGGAAATAACAAATTGTTCATATTGTTGAACAAGAAGATCAATTTTGTTATCTTTAACTTGTGAGTTTCCTTGATGAGTGACAATTAAAGATTGCCAAATATCTTTGGCGGTTTTACACAAAAAGACTCTTTCATATTCTTTCTTAGGCAAAGCGTTGTAAAGCATCATTTTAGCTTCATTATTTTTACCAATTAATTTCTTTTGATCATCATCTTTGATGTTAGTAACTACGTTATCACCATCAATAATTATATACCACAAATCTATATCTTTAGATTTCACGTAAGTTTCAAAATGGTTTTTCCAATATATAAAACCATTTGCTTCAAAGAGTGGTGGTCTTTGCATAGATTGCCCTTCTTTGTAATTTTCAAAATCCATGGATTGTTTCAAGTTTTAAAACACAATATATTTTAAAAGCTTGAGTAACGTAGCTCCTTATGCCAATTGTGGAAAACTAGAAGGGGGGTTGAATAGTTTACCGATTAAAATCTTTTTAACTTGTTAAGTTAGCTTTGAAACTTTCCGTTTGATCAAAGATATATACACAAACACAATATATAACATGCAAGTAAATGAAAGAAACGATCAAACCACAACACGAGTATTTATCGTGGTTTGGCTACAAGGACTCTTTTTCCTTGCCCTACGTCCACGCCCCGAGTATCCAACTCGAGAGTTACTTTCACTAGTCAACAAGCTCCTTTCAATGGCGGAGAAAACCTTACACGTCGCTTATACTTTTACCGACACAAAGCTAGATGTCGAATTCTTTACCACGGGTACAACCACTCCTGTTAGTTCTTTTACAAGGGTACAACTACTCCCGATACACTTTGTATTTTGAGGACTAAAATACTAACCGATCACTACTGAAAATACACAATCAAATGAAGTGTAAACTACACAAGTCTACACAATGCTAAGCTAACAAGTCTTGCAACGTTGTGTTGAATACTTGTTACTTTTAGTAAGCTCGTGAATCTCTTTGCTACAAAAAGAAACTTCACATATGAAATGTTAAGAGGTTAGATGAAAGAATGAATGTGTGTGTAAAATATGATGTCAAGTGATAAGCCAAAATTCAACTTGTGGCTTGATATTTATAGCCAAACCTTCTGCAGGTCTGGCGGATCAGGCGGACCCCTCAAAAGGGTTCCGCCCGTGTACCTCCAGGGTACCGCCGGGCTTGCAGTTGGTTTTGCAATAAATCTTGCAAACCAAACAAAGTCACATCTCATTACTCTTGCAAACCAAACAATGTCACATCACATAATATCAAGTCAAACACTAAACTTGCAAGCAACATCTTAGTAAGTCAAACACATTTCTTTCCATAAATGTATAATGACAAAACTTGCCATAAATGTGATGTGACAATTCTATTTTTAGAAAATAAAAAGTGTTGTGTTTTATGAAATGTAAAATGTAGCAAAAGTCTAGTTTATGCAAGTCTTTAAAACTAAGATTATGTTTTACTTAGAAACAAAAGTTTACATTTGTCATTAACAAAACTTAGCGAAGATCGTAAAATATAAATAACGTTTTTAGGCGATATTTGTATTAACACATTAGTATTATAACACCTTAAATTTATGAAAAATATTTGTAATGCAAAGGAGGAAATCGGTGGACTGCACCCACAAATTCTAATGCAAAGGAGGTACCAATCTTTATTTATTTGAAAATTCTTTTAAAGTTCAATGACTTTCTATGGTATTAATGTCGGTTGCTAATTATCAAGGTGTCAAAGAGGGTGGAAACAGTGCGGGAGCATTGGACATGTTGGAATTGGATAAGGGAATATTCTGATGAATGAAGCTTTCTTTGTAAACTCACCCGTACAGAAGCTGTTGATGATGGTCAATTTCAAATATATATATTTTTTTTTTTTTTTTTTTTTTTTTTTTTTTTTTTTTTTACAATGTAGTTGCAACAAACTCATAAAGGCCTATTAAAACAACCTGCTGAAGTAACCCAAGTATATTAAAAACACAACCAATATTCATAAGCATGTAAGACACTGCCCTAAATCAATTTATTTTAATGCATCACTGAGATGAAACAGATAAAAGTGCTCCTATGTATTAATTTGTATTGTCCTTGCATTAATTTGAGATGATTCGTGCATAATCGTCACAGATATTCAATGGGTAGTGGCTACTCTCAGCAAGGTTATCAAGCTCAACCCCCCACAAGTTGGGCCGCTCCAGTTCAACAAATGCAACAGTCAGGTTATGACTACCCTCAAGCTGGTGCGTTACCCTCAGTTGATTTACTTATTTGTGATTATAAAACTTATATGTGATTCAATCAATAAATGAATATTCTCAGATTGATGTATTGTTTTTGTGTTATGTTATTTATGATTTTAAAGTTTTAGCGAGTTAATTTGTTGTGTTGTAGAAAATTTGGCATGTTTGTGTTGGGTGAGAACAGGTAGATTCTTTCTGGAAAAATTCTGGGAAAAATCTAGAAATTACCCATTTTGCAGCAATATGCTGCAAAATGGGTCAGAAGCTTTTGACGGGGACATGTCTCCTTCAAAAGCGTTAACCAAAATTTGGGTTCCGACTTTTGGAGTGGACAAATCCCTGCCAAAAAGGTTACATAATTAAATTAATCACTTAATTAAGTAACCTTTTTGGTTAATCACATAACCTTTTCGTGGGGACATGTCCCCTCCAAAAGTTGGATGCCACGCTAGACAATGTTTGACCAAGAAAAGGCTGCGGGTCACACTTGTCTCCGCCAAAAGTCTAAAATCGTCCCCACAGAAAGTATCAGTAGCTTTAGCGAGGACATGTCCCCTCCAAAAGGCCGAAAATGTCCCCTCCAAAAGCGGTCAATGTAGTAGTAGTAATAAATAGATATTTGTGTTAAAATCTATCAAACAGTTAATTTTTCCTATTATAAGTATGGTTACTGGAGTTTGAGACATTTTTCCTATTCAATCATCAAACTTATAATTTTACTATTTAGTCGTCGTCAAACTTTTTACGTCCTTGATACCACTATATGTTACACAAATCTTGACAGACGTAATATATACGTAATATGGAGAAATAATACATGGCGCATAAATCTTTTATATAATGTGATAACTCATTTTATGCCAAATTAATTAATTAAATTAATCAATGAGAGAGCTCTATTTCAAAATCGAGCTATTTCATTGGTCAACTAAAATATTGACCCCTAAAAAATTGATCAGTGTAAAGTGAATTTTCGTTTCTTTGACCATGATTGGTGAAAAAAACACATGTGTCAAGAATGTAGAAAAAAAACTTTGAAAAAGGGCGGAACGACTGTTCTTCAAAATCAGAAACAATGCCCATCATAAACGAAGCCCGCACCTTCTCATAAGCAAACTAAAACCTCCCTTCTTCTCATTCTTCTCGGCCTCTAAAAAAAATCCCTAATGCACAAAACTCTAAATCTAATCCAGCTTCCATTATTCATTATTCATACCCAAAAAATATTAAATCAACTAGAACAACAATACCCCAAATTTCGGATATCAAGTGGAAAATAACAATTACAATAAGATGGCAGGCAAGCGAGCAACAAGTTGACCACCGACTCTCACAAATTCAGGAAGTATGGTACAGTTTTTTTCTTAGAATTTATTTTTGCTAATTCATGGGTTTGCGTTTAATAATTTACTATAACTCTTTGGATCGAATTGTTGGAAATCCTAATTGGATTTGTTGTTGTCTTTTTTTTTTTTTTTTTTTTTTTTTTTTTCCAGCTAATTGATTCTACATTTGATTTTTTTTTCGCAGATTAATTGAATTTAGAGGGAAGCTTGAATCAGGTAATCTTGGTTTTTAATTTTTTTTCAGCTAATTGATTCTACATTCGATTTTTTCTCTCTCTCGCAGATTAATTGAATAGATAAAAGCTTGAATTAGGTAATCTTAGTTTTATTCTTAAAGATTTGAATTTTTTTATATGTTCTCCATGTTACCTATGAAAAGTTCTGAACTTTATAATTTGATTTGCGTCTGATTTAATCTGATTCAAAAAGTCACTCGCGTTGTATTATTTTTTATTTTTTTATTTACTCTTTTTTTTTTTTTTTTTTTTTTTTTTTTTTTTTTTTTTTTTTTTTTTTTTTGTATTAATGATTGTTAGTTGACTAATTATGTTTTTGTTATTGATTGCAGATGAGAAATTCGTTTTAAAAAAGAGGAATCAGGTTTGGAATTGATGATTTCGTTCTTTTTGAGTTTTGTTATTGTGAATATGTTTGTTTCTTTAGGCAGGGTGCCAAGGAGAAAAGGTAGCAAAAGGATGAGAATTATGAGAGGCATGCGCAGCAGATTGAGTGCAAGGTTAGTTTACTCTCATTATTCTTATATAATTTATATTCATGTGCATGGTTTTGTCATATGAGCATGTGATCGATGATATGGGGTACATTGTGATAATCTATGATAATGATATTGGTTATCTCATTTTGTTTTCTAATAATTTAGTTATTTTGTGAATTTCCTTATACATTTGCGGTCGTATACAATGCGACTGTATGCTATGAATATTTATGTCGAGATTTTATTTTATGACACCACTGTTGACACCACGACCTGTGATTTCTGCTTCTAACTTATGTAGCCTTACCCTGCTTGCCTTGGTAATGAAACAAATCACGATAAGCGCAACAATAAATAAATACATTAAATGAGATTTAGTTGGCAATTCAAACTACAGAGCATAGCGATATTATATTACTCTAACAATATCTAAACACGTCTAATGCAAATAAACAGTGTATCAACGTCCATTCTAAGTTACGTAGAATCAAAGAGAAAATTAATAACATATGCCCGTTTTTGTATTTTTGGTCCGTTTGGTATTTATACAATGTCATGATGATTGGTCACTTATGATTCAAGTGTGCATTGTTCTATTAATTAAGCTAAAATGGATGGACTTATGTGACTAATAACTTCAGGTGATGAGAAACCTTTGTGTTCTACACAAGTTTTAAGAGATATCGAGAAGGGTAATGTTTGGAATCAAGATCGATCCTCTTTAAAGGAAGAGGGCATGGGTTTAGCCAAAGATGATCAAGATGCATAAGAAGCTATCATGATCATGAGAAAATGGTTGCATAATAAGTTAGTTGTAGAGAAGAAGTAAAGGTTTTTTTTTTTTTTTTTTTTTTTTTTTTTTTTTTTAATTGGACATGTTTTAGTAGGTTTTTATTTCTTTATATACCTGGGTGAATCATGAATGAATGAAGATGATTAATCTTTTATGCATTTTTCAATAGGCGGGTGAACTAATTGGAGAGAGCCGTTGATAAGATTTAAAGCCATCAAAGGTATGGGAACAACCAACTCGTGATTTCATTAAATTTTTTTTAGTAATCCTAAATCTGCCACATGTAATGCATATCCTCTGGGTGAAATTCGGAAACCCATGCCCATGCCCGAGGACATAAGATGGGATGCTTTGATTGGTAAGTAGTTGTGAATATTTGATATTATTTCAGGTTGTGAATTCAAACAGTGTGGTTTTGGTTTAGTTTTCTGTGCCATCATGTGGCCATTGTAAATCTTTGACACCGATGTGGGAGAGAGTGGCTACTATCTTGAAAGGTGTAACATCTGTTACAACTATAGATGATGATGCGCATCAGGCTACTACTCAGGTTTGTATTTACCTTTTTTTCAAAATTACTAATTAATCTTGTCGTTACTTGATTGGTTAGTAGATATCTTTAGTTAATACCTATACGCGTCCAAATACCGAGGGCATAAGATGGGATGATTTGGGTTGCTTTGATTGGTAAGTAGTTGTGAATATTTGATATTATTTCAGGTTGTGAATTCAAACAGTGTGGTTTTGGTTTAGTTTTACGCGCCATCGTGTGGCCATTATAAATATTTAACACCGACGTGGGAGAGAGCGGCTACCATCTTGAAAGGTGTAGCAACTGTTGTAGCTATAGATGCTGATGCGCATGAGGCTATTGCTCATGTTTGTATTATTTACCTTTTTTTCAAAATTACTAATTCATGTTGTCATTATTTGATTGGTTAGTAGATATCTTTAGTTAATTCCTATATGCGTCCAAATAGCGTGACATAAATAGTAAGTGTATTTCCCTTATGGAAGAATAACATGCCTTTGCACGTTATGTGCAGTGTAGATGTGATATATATGTATAAGTGTGGTGGATGTGGATATAAATAATATGTTGACAATTAGTCGATGAGTGCTGGTTACACTAAAAGGATGTTGTTCGATTCAGTTACGGGCAGCCTTTATGTTACTCGTCTATACTGGGTTCTAAAAAATTGATTTTTATATGTTGGACCTATAGAATAGGCTATAAAATTTTAATTATATAAAATGCCGTTATAGTGTTTGTATATATAGAATACAATAAAAACTAATAGCTTATTTTTCTTGCAACAGTAGAAGAATGCTTATAACAGTAAATGGCACTTTCTAGCTATACTAGGGATATAAAATAATACTTTCCTTACTCAACCGAGGGTTTGCATTACCGTCAAAACCCTTTAGATGTGGCCAACACTTTTCATTATATTTTGCTTCAAATCATTTTTAGATGAAAAATTTAGACTCAGCTGGTGTAAGATGGTGTGTCAATAACTGGATTGCTTACTTTTGTTATATGGTTAGCTCTTTTTTACCATAAATGATCAGCAATCTGCTTTTTGATTGGGTCAGGTATGTGTTTCATGCCTTTATATATCTGTAACATTTTACATATGAATGTCATTTGTTTGTGATTCGCTTTGTTATTTTGTTGACCAGGGAGCGTTTTCTTCCATCAAAATTAAGGGTTGGAAGCTTTCTTATCCGGATGTAAGAGTATTTCATTGGCTATTGTTTTATATACTTTGCTATGTTTTCCACCAGCATTTTTTTGGGTAAAAATGTTTTCCATCAGCATTGCCGCCTTAAAAAATGTCTTGATACCGTAACGATTGATGTTCTAATTGACGTCATAATAATGTACTTATGAATGTATTTCAGGAGGAACAGTTATTCCTCTTCGGTACAAAACCAAAAATGAAATATGATCCGGTACATACATACTCTAATCTATTCAGTGCTGTGTTTCGTTTTACATTTAGTTATATATGGTCACCGTTTCTTGAATTTGTTTAGTTTTAGACATTTTCCCTGAAAATTGTGGTCCCTTCTTTGTATGGTTACAGTTCGATCCTCGATATGGTTAAGAAATTCATTCAAACTAAGTGTGAAATCAATGATCAGATTTTTAAATTTGACCTCTATCTGATCTGAGTTTCAACTATGTAAATAAGAAATAGATAACGATACTAAGAGGGCAAACATGTTATTGAATGCTTAAAATAAATGAAAGCTTTAGAAGTCATTGTTATTGTTTGTTTCATTTGTCACTAGACATTGCAAGCACAAGGATATTATATGCTTTTGGAATGTCTGATATCCTACCTCCTAATGATGATATATATACCCTATCTTATCTGATGTTTATCTGATAATTTTTATCAGTTGGACAACGATGATTGCGAGACTGTAAATGGAAGTAAGACTGTGGAGAGACCTCTAAAGGGCCCACTTTATTCTAGACTTTGTATTTCCAATCTGGCCACCCCCGACCACTTGGTAGCCCACAAATTAGTATTCATTTATATTCTTCTGCTTGGCTGTTTGCATATTGATTTATGTTCATTGTGTTAAAATAACAAGTCAACCAGTAAGCTCATTAGTTTGTCTTTGTTATTGGTATGGTATGCTTATATAAGTTAGCATTCCCTTTCATCAGATATGCTTTGCATGGTGCGTTGCTTTGCTGTAACCGAGGAGAGTTTCCCTAATGAAGAAGAGGAGAAAATCTGGCTGGAATTCAAGGAGTTTGATAAGGGGACTATATGTATATTATTTTTTTCATCTCTTTTTGTTTTGATGTTTATACACATATGAATTTATTTCAAGTTTTAAATTGGCAGCTCGACTCTGAAGTAACAAATCCCAAGTTTGAGTTTTATCATGGAGCGATAAGGTCAATTGGAGTTTTATCATCCGATTGTTAGTGTGGTTGGTAACTTTGCCGTTGCTACCTTTAACAAGGCCTGTAAGAAGGTATGGTGCCTTCAGCAATGCCTTCTACTTTTTTCCCCCTTCTTTTTGATAATGATTAGTGAATTTACTGTGTGTTAGTGTATATTGTTGATTTTTCTATTGATGATTTATTAAGTCGCTGTAATTAATATAGTGATTTTTGATGTGGTCTCATGCAGGTGATTGCAAGTCTTGGGGACGAATCGCAACAGAAAGCATACGCCACAGGGAAGAGCAGTGATGTTGAACTTCAACAATATAGTGGTCTTAGTATACAAAATCAATCAAATCACAAGCCAACAGTTTTGCTAAAGAAGATGATATTGGTATTAGTGCTTATTTAAGATTTTTGTATATGTTCTATATATGCGGGTGTAATTATACTTTAGTAAGATAAGATTTGTAGGGTTTGTGATTTGCTTGTGAAGTCATAAAACATCAATCAAATATGAATGTTAAGCATTTAAGTGAACACATAAACCTATGAATTATCAGCAATAAAGACCTATCAGAATTTGGTAATCAGAAAGAGTAAATGCTCATCAGAAACAAATTTACTCATCAGAAAGACCCATTAGAAATGCTTATCGGAAATGCCCATCAGTCAACCACATTTTTTATAAGAAACATTTACAAATTCATCTAAACAAAACGATTTGCAACAATAAAAAAAGCATGAAAGATTTATATGTAAATGTCTGAAAATAAATCTAACAAAAATTAAACCCAAAGCCCCGTGCGTGCACGGGGTCTAAAACTAGTGGTCATAATAATATTAGGTATTGTATTAAAATTCATTGGAATTGGATTCTATTGTTTCAACTTCATTCTTGTTTATCAGTTACATTATCTCTACAATTTTCTCCGACTAAACACACACCATGTTTCTCGTTTATGACATTATGACTAAACATATCAAAAGATAATACATCCAACTATTCAAAGAACAAAAGGAATAAAAGCCTTAACCTCTTTAGGGAACTTGTCCCCAAACTTTGTAATGTACCATTCTCGCGTGGCACAACTTCTTCCCGTCAAATAAAAAATCGTGCCAATAGTGAAAGCAAACGCATAGAGTGTTTGTGAAATGCAAGAGATTCCTACATATCCAAGAATCTCGAACAGATAGTGGGGGCATATAACCAAGTCAAATAGCCCTCCTTGAGGGATTTTGTACTCTTTTTCCCCTTCCTTCCTTAGGTTAGCAAGAATGTAATGGTGGTAAAAGTTTCCACTTATTCCGATCATGAACAATCCGATTCCAAAGTATTTGAGATCTATCGAAGGATCAGGAAGGTCTCGGGATAGATATTGAGCATAAATCATGGTCGCGGTTGATAATGTATAGCTCAGTGTAACGGTTATTGTCGCTTCCAACCCCATAAAACCACTATATTTGTGTAGAAATAGGACCTGAATTCCAAAGTACAAGCATTTTAACATCTAGACTTGTTTAGATAATCAAAGAAGCTAGTATCAATACAGTAGAATCAGCTCAAAAATATTATTACAATGTTATCTACTCCCTTATCAATTAGCAAACTGAAACTTGTACAATTCATTTCAAACTTTCAGTTTCGCCTAACTTGTACTTTTAACCATTGAATGTATGAAACCACATTTTGCTCATCATATTAGTATATGATCATGCTCCAGTTCATTGGCAAAATTTCCTGCTTGGTTTCGAATAAAGCATCAAAATTCGATCATTCATATTTTACTTTTCAACCTAAATCATCAATTGTTTAGAAGCTTTGTTGAAAGGTTTAGTAACAAGTTACAAATGATTTTAAAATATAAAACAATATAACTTGTATACCTTTAACAATTCACACAAAATACCCCTTATTCAACATACTAGCATGGCTCTTCGGACGTCACACATTAAATTTTGATTGTGATAGCATACTAGCATGGGTCTCCTGTCACTTTTGTTTTACGGCCAATTATTTGCATTAAACCATTCAACAATGTGAATAACCACTATCAAGTTGGCTTTCACTGGTTGATGTTCTCTTCAGGCACCGCACACGTTTTGAGATGACTAAAGAAAATATCAGAAAGAGTCACGATAAACCTAATAAGACCGCGCGCATATGAGTAAAAAACTCGCTGTCCTTAAGAACCGGGAAAAAAAAAAAAAAAAAAAAAAAAAAAACCTCATCCGTAACAACAGGAGTGAATAATATATCTAACTTATCCGTTTTGAATTCAAGTATAAATTTTTTATATCAAATCGAATTAACCTCAAACAAATAACCAAGTGTTAGGAAGTATACCTCAAGTACTCTTTTCAAGAAATGAATGGTAAGAGCAGAAGCAAGCAACACAAATCTTTGATCTTGATCATGGAACACAAGTAAAGAAGCCAAGCCCACAAGAAAAGCCGGTGTATAGAACCAAAGCATACCATGTCTACTAGACAACTTCATTTCATTCTCTTTTTTTGCGGCACCAACGTTCAAGAACTTGGAATATTGCATATGCTTACCTTTTATCTCCATAAAACCAGCATTAGTTAAACTCGATATACCTATTACCGACATCGTGGTAACGAATAATGAAGGTGGTGGTGAAAACAAGAAGTTTAGCAAGATAGATGGAATAGCCATTTTAATTATGTCACTTTTTTAGTGTTGGTACTTTGGACCATCAAGGTGTATACATTTAGTGCAATATAATGGGGGTCTGAAATAGGAGTGACTTGGCACAAGCCGAGCCATATGCAAACCAAACAAACGAGTGGTTGCTGATCATTTCATCCACATCAAAGTGACAAAAGTGCCAGAAAATATACAAGTTTGGCAAAAAAAACAAGAGTAAACTTCAAAATACATCCATGTGGTTTACCCAATTTCGCATCATACATTCCTTTCGAAAAAATTGCAACAAATACATCCCTCCATTAGTAAAAGTGAACCAATACACATCCCTCAGTTAAAAAAAAGAGTAACGGTACAAAATTTTTCTCCGTTATCTCCTAACGAGATAGAGCACATTGCACCGTTAGTCCTCTGGGTTAACGGTATTTACACCGTTAGTCATTTTCTTTTAAAATTAAAAAAAAAGTTAAAATTAAAAAAAAAGGGAAAAAATTTTAAAAATTTATTTTTTTAAGTTAATATTTAAAAAAAAAAAACAAAATTAAAAAAAAAAATTAATATTTGCGAAAAAAAATTAATTTTTTTACAAATACGCATTTTTTAAAAAAAATTTAACAAAAAAGGAAAAAAATTTTAAAAAATTATTTTTTTTAAAGTTAATATTTAAAAAAAATCAAATTTTTTTAAGAAAATTAATATTTGCGAAAAAAAAAATTATAAATAATAATAAATTTATTAAAAAAAATGCGTATTTAGAAAAAAATCGCAAATATTTTTTTTTAAAATTTGATTTTTTTTAAAATATTAACTTTAAAAAAATTAAATTTTTAAAATTTATTCCTTTTTTTTAAATTTAAAAAAAAATCGTATTTATAAAAAAAAAAAATTTTCGCAAATATAATTTTTTTAAAAAAATTTTGATTTTTTTTTTTAAATATTAACTTAAAAAAAATTAAATTTTAAAATTTTTTTCCTTTTTTTAATTTTTTAAAAAAATGCGTATTTTAAAAAAAAATTAATTTTTTTCGCAAATATTAATTTTTTTTAGAAAATTTTGTTGTTTTTTTTAAATATTAACTTTAAAAAAATTAATTTTTAAAATTTTTTTCCTTTTTTTTTTATTTTATTTTTTTTTTTTAATTTTAAAAACTTGAACTTAAAAAATGGAAAAAAAGGATTAACGGTGCAATGTGCTCTATCTCGTTAGGAGATAACGGAGAAAAAAATTGTACCGTTAGTCCTTTTTTTAACTGAGGGATGTATATTGGTTCACATTTATTAACGGAGGGATGTATTTGTTGCAACTTTTTTGAGAGAGATGTATGGTGCGAAATTGGGTAAACCACATGGATGTATTTTGAAATTTACTCAAAAACGAAATTTGCGAAGAAATCGTTTTAGTGTTTCTTGATGTGTGTCTCTAACTTAATGTACTGAATTTGGTCAAAACATTTTTTATTGTTAAGAGTATTGTATGCTTTTCAAAAATGAAATTACAAATTGGAAAAGTGTCATTTTTTTAAAAAGATTTATTAGTTAGCATATCATAATTCATGTAAGAGATAATAACCTCTCTCTAAAAAAATAAAAAAATAAAACAACACCAATCCAACCTAACCCTAACCCTAAACCCGCCGCCGCCGCAATTGTCTCTCCAGCCTTCGGCTTAGGCCGACGGTCCGGAAGACCCTCTTCAATGCTTCTTTTTGCAGATACTTTACCATTTCGTTTTCACTTTTTGATTAAATAAAATTTTATAGATTGTTCTTTTTGGTGATATCTAGTATCATTTCTGTTGGAGCCTTGTGTTTATGAGTTGTTTTTGGTTCGGTATGCTTAGTGGATCTGATTGGTTGAGTAAGTTATCAAATAATTATAACTATTATGGTTCTTGTGTTAAGATAGAATTAAAGAAAGAAAGAAAGAATAGTAGATGATAGTTTAGAGAGAGGAAGAGAGTTGGGTGATTTCTAGAGAGAGAGAGAGTTGAGAGAAAAATAGAAAATGTTAGATTGAAAATGAAAAGCACCAACCCTCTCCACATGTGGAGAGGGGTATTTATAGTTACAATATTACGCCCACTCCCGGGCTGTGGATCAGGCATACAGTGGGTAAAGACCCGTTCCTTCTTCCACGGTGTTACTTAAACTAAACTAACTAACTAATAAATAAACTAACTACGAGCTAACTTAATGCTATTACAATCATTAGGTGACCGAGACTTTTACAGGAATATTTGTATTCCTAACAATCTCCCCCTAAGCGAGGTCACCTTTGAAGTTAAGATCTTTGGTCTTTAAGCATTCTTTAGTCTTTATAGCTCGTAGGATCTGATTCTCTCTTTTCAGCACACTTCGTACTTTAAGCAAGCGAACTTGTGATTAGAGTTCCTTTGAGATATGTGATCTGTGAGCTTCCTTTGAGATCATCGGCTAAAGTAAATCTCCAAGCTCATCCATAGTCGTATTGCCTTCATGTGATGTAGTGACTTAAGGACCATCATGCTCACACCCTTCTAGATCAGGAGACTTGACTTTAGAGTTGTGGATCAGGAGACTTTTTCATCAGAGTTGCGGAAACGTTGTTGGTAGTCTCTCAACATTTGCTGTACCAAGTCTCTCATCTTCATTGATAGTGTGGAGGATATGTGAGCATGAGGTATGGATTGACCCGATTCAGCTGGAAACTGGAGCCATCAACGCCATCTTTATATGTGTCCCTGAAATAAAACAGTTAGCAATAAAGATAGAGAACGAATATGGCTTTGTCATTCGTTCTGCGAGGACAGACTACCCTCCGGTTTTGTGAAAACCGACCTGTGATCAGGTAGAGTCTCTTTTAAAGAAGACTCTCCTTGACAGGAATTTCCAGCTTGTAGTAATGAATTTTCCAAAGAGTCCACTTCGGAATCTTCATACTTAGCATGTTCTCATACCGGAACGTCTCAAAGCAGACAGCACGATAGAGTGAATCGGTGAATGAATATTCACGGATTGATGAGAAATAGATTTATAGAAATCACTCGTGTGTCCTATGATAAACATTTTTGAGACACGACGAGAGTTTTGTACTTTGAATCACATTTCCATCAAAAATACTTTTGTTTGAACTATTGTACACAATCAATGTGCTCGAAAATTTGTTTGTGAGCACACCGAAAGGTTTTTGCAAAAGTATCCGTCAATCCATATCCTGGAAAAAGTTTGATTCAAATTTGAATCGCACCATTGTTGCTTTCCAGTTGTCACTTGATCATTGATCCAAGATGGATCTCACATGTCACCTACCAAGAGCTTGAGAGATGTTCGCTCTAGAAGGATTTCCATCTTCATTGTGAATATTTACATATCACTCGGATGTTCTGGCAATACCACAAGGATAATGCGTAGGACTCTAAATATTTTATCTTATTTTCCACATTATGTGAAACAATAAGCATATTTGGAATGTGTCCTAACGAGATTTATGGATGATCTCATGGCTCTAGACTCAATAGTGCGTTTTGATCCGCTCCTGGAGACTGGGGAGGCGTCTCCTATTTTAGGTATCAACATAGCTCGCAATGAGCGGTCGATACATTGCACAGGGTTCCCCGTGAGATTGAAACAAGCTCTTTTAAGAGAACTTGAGTGGTTGGGAAGTTTGGTGCAGTGCGTCACTGGGTCCATGACGTCTTGTCTTCAATACCGGTGTTACCTTAGTAACCGCCAGTAGATTATGAATTGAACCCGGTTTCTGCCCTAAGGTTGAATATATGGAGGGCTATTTCTTTTCACCCTTTCTCATTTCATTTCTTTTTCATTCTTCAACCCCTTCAGTGCTTACCGAGACTTCGTCACTAGAACCTTGTTGGGTTTGTTCCAGTCCTAGCTCTATCTCAGTCCGCACTCTTCCCTTTCTGACGTTACTCCTTTTTTCAATCATTCCTAAGGACTTCTAATCTATCTATGGATTGTCCCTGGGAAGATCCTTCCGGTTCTGGTGGATCATGGGAACTTATACCTAACCTTAACCAACCTTATAACTCCGTGCATTAAAGTAAATGGTTGGTCTTAGGTATTATTTCCACAAACGCCTTTCGCTCCCCCTCAATATGTGCATCAATATTCGAAAGTGTTTAGCACATATGTGGGAGCATATTATTGAGTCAAAAAGATCACATTTGATATCAGATTGCATATTTAAATCACATTCTCTCCCCCGATCAAAAATTTCAAATCTTTCGAGATTTTTGATCTCAATTGATTTAAATAATTTAGAAAGCGTTTTGGGAGAGAAATGCGGTCAATTTTAATATTTTCTGATAAAAAGGAACTTATTCTAGCTCCCCCTCAAACTGTGAGGGAGGTTGTTATGTGTCAGATTTGAAGAGTTTGTAAAAGATTCGAAGTTTTAGTGAAAACTCTTTGAACATTTACTCATTCTGACACATAACACATCACAAAACATTTCGTTGCAAGGTTTAATGTACGAAGTGTGGGGAGTTTTGATGATATATAAAATTTTGAGAAATCACTCTCCCCCTCAATCAATGACGGATGTTAAAGCATAAATATTTTCATAAACTATTAACGTCATTGATTGAGTGAAAATTTTATCAAACTTTGAGTTCAAATTGATTTTCAATCAAAATCTCATGGTACCACCAAGTTGTGCACAAATACTTTCCGGAAAAATCATAGAAGAGAAAGTATTTGGCGATAAAAAGAAGACTTCTCTTCTTTATCAAGAAATAATGCACTGAAACGTACATTAGATCGAGGGTGCATGAATATAAAGTAATTCACGCTCGGATGAACGACACCCTTTGTTAGGAACAACCGTCTTTTTGGCGACGTGTTTTCCTTAATTTTGAAAACCGGGTTGCTATCTGAAGTAATAGCAAACCATATTTTTGAAGACCGGGTTGTAGCCTGAAATGACTACAAGCCATAAGTTTGAAGCTCGGGTTACAGCCTGAAGTAACTGGAAGCCATAATTTTTAGGAATGTTTTGAGAAACGACATGTTTTAGAAAAAAACTTTATTTGAAACCGAAAAACTCTTGCTCAAGCATATGTATGATTCCGTGTCATTATTAAATGACATTTCTAGAAACGTACATAATATTGATTACACAAGAGACATGTCGTGAGAAGAATATTTTTGGATTTTTTATGATTTTTCAGATTTTTATGGTTTTTATAGGTTTTATATTTCTCTATTTTCTTTTTGTTTTTATAATATATACAAGGATATTTGAAGCAAATCCATTACTCCTCATTCTCTTCATGAAGACTTTTGACAGATTCTGGCGAGAGACACTTCATACCAAGTAGCAGGAGAATAAATAGAAACCGTTCTTCCTGGAAGTGCCTTTGTGAGGAAATCTGCCAGCTGTCCTTCTGTCCTTCTGAAGAAAAATTCCACAACCCTCTTTTCCACTTGTTCTACCAAACCTTTGGAGAATCCATTTGTCAGAAGAAGCATTGACAGTATATCGTACCAACAAGGATTATCTTTGCTCCATTTTGCAATATTGTTCATGTGGTTGAGGGTTAGGAACTGACGTAGCCCTATCAAGATCTCCTGAAGAATATGCCTTAGAGGAAAATTCAGGAGCAAGTGTGTTGTCGAACGGAACATCATTGGGAGGAGGAAATGAATTAACTTCAAAAGAATCGTCGACTGCAGTGCCTTGATGTACTGGTGGAGATTGAAAGTATGATGATGTTGACGAATGACTTGCTGTTGGAGCGTCTTGATCTATTGAAACAGGACAAGATGAACCATTTTGGATCGTTTGGTACATGAGCTGCGATGGCTGGTGGTACCGGTGTATCACCAATTTGCAGCTCGGCATATTCATCAACCATTGGATCAGCCAAGATCTCCAAATCCTTATCGGTAGGAGGTACATAAGGTACATGCAGGAGTGGGATACTATACAAAGCCTGAACTGAATGGTTCAGAAGACAAAAATTTAGACGCGGGTCCTGTACTGATGTGTACAGAAGCCATTTGATCAGTCAGCTCATTGTGGAAGTGTGTAGCCAATATCTCTGAAACATCTACTACCAAAGCTTTCGAGGCTCTTGAGTAATCGTCTGAAGCCGTAGATGCCATGATGAGATCTTAAACGGAATTTTACAATTTTGTGACTTAAACCAAGAGATCGGTTCTCTCCCGGGATTTTACTAAAGTCAACAAAAGAAACCGAAAGATGTAATATGTGAGTTAGACTTAGAGTGAGATCTTGGATAAGTTACAACTAGCATTAAGTGTCAAGTCGCGACAAGTCAAGTTACAATAGATCCGATCGTAATAAGTCAAGTTGTAACGATTAACTCACAACGTCAAATTACAATCAGATTAATCGAAACGACTTAAGTCACAACAATTCACCAAACACAGATTGATAACAAATCACAAGAATCTTACTACTGAGTCAATCGCTAGGCACCACCAAATTGCTGAGTTTTGGCCTCCTCAATGTGAAGCTTTGGAAGCTTCCCCCCAAACCGACAATCATCTTCATGAGACCACTTCCCCAAGTAGTTGAAGTGATGAAAAAGGTCTCATTGTATGACGCTCAAAGACCCAAAGAAAACGATAACACCGAAGTAACAGGATGAACCATGGATCATCTCTGCGGTTAATAATCCCGGGATGTATGATGAAGCCCGATCACATGACCCTGCTGTACATCCCCAATGTACACATTACTTTTGAGGTTTGGAGCAGTTGTCTATTAGGGGGAATCAGATATCAACATCTTCATTTCACTAAATGCTTTCTAGTTATCTTACACATGCCAACTCAATCCATATTGTACGCATGTATCCAACACAAGAAGAAACGATGACACCAAAGTAACAGGTTGAAGCACTGATCATCTCTGCGGATATCACCTCCGGAATCTATGATTAAGCCCGATCACGTGAACCTGTTGCACGTCCTTGATGTAAACAAATCTCTCCCCTGATGGTTGCGATCTCATCGGAATCAGCATAACCTTGTGTACATGAAGCATTAACCAGAAGCACTTTACCAAAAATCATATCAGCTCATATGAAGATGTCGATAAGCAATATCATCTCACTCTCCAGTTGTTCTTCTCATATTTCTTCCCACTGAAAGCTGAAGTAATACATACCACAAGTATCAAGAGACCACTTCCTCCACGTAGTTGGAATAATACACCAAACGCTGCGAGTTAAGACACTGAGTTTTTCTACGGTTATGACATATGTCTTCCCGGGATAACTTCAATTAAGAAGAAGTATTATGTTCATTACGTGTACTCGTTATGCATTCGGATGTATGTCTCCTTCCCCCTTGCTGGTTTTGATACATCAGAATCAACAACAACTTATAGGAACATCTACTTGAAATCATGAGAGGAGAACAAGCTTGGCTCAAATAAATCTTGTGAGAATCAACTGCTACATAAACTCTCTGACTATCATTATTAACCCTTGTGTAGACTGTTTGAAATAACCACTGAAGAACCAAATCCAATAAACCAAACTTGAAACTGAAGAAGAATTCCCCGTTCTTGTGACTTAAACTTGCACTAATGTGTGACAAAGAGCGGTGTAGAGAGTTCGTACAACATCGAATCCCTAAGTACTCTATACTCTTCAACCAACCAACCATCCATCAAGTATAAGACGTACATCACCTCTTGACTACCGACAACTTCGTGTAAGTTGTGACACTCCTTGAAGTGATAGTTATTTTGTGGTAATAAAAATGAATAATTACCAAAATAACTAGATATCCAAGTCTTCGTCATTGTAAAGGTAAAAGCTCAAGCAAGGATCTCGAAGAGTCTTCATCCAACCAACCCCGACTTCAAGATAAAATAAGATCACTCATTTGTGAAAGTCAACTTCAGTCTCAAATAAGGGATACCAAATGAACTCCGTGATTACTTGACATTCCATGTCCAAATTCTTAGTCGTTTCAACATTTTCTATAATGTCCTTCGGGTTGATTTACAAAGTGCACATTGGTAGGAACAACAATCCTTGATTATAGAACAAAACGACGGATCATTATTCATGTGTGCAACTTCACAATCATGATAGTCAACATCAACACCTTGAGGAATAACTGGAGATTGGGTTACTTGAGTTGTCTGAGTAATACTTCTAAATGGTGCATCTTGATCAATGGAGATTGAGGAAGGTGAACCAGTTGAGACAGCAGGAGCCGGAGCAACAGCTTCAGGAACTACATGATCAACATTCGTTGAAGCTTGGAAGTGTTCATCAAACATAATCCCAGTCATCCTTAGTACATAGAACATTAGGTGTTGGAGGAGAGTCGTATGATGAGTCGTATGACCATTCTTCAATCGTCAATCACCATGTGGTATATTCACACTTCTCCCCCTCAAAAATTGCAAGCGAGGTTTGCCATTTTTGATTGAGCAAGTGAATAAGAATACAATTAATCATGCATTTTATTCACACTTCTCCCCCTCAAAAATTGCATACGAGGTTGCCATTTTTGATTGAGCATGTGAATAAGAATACACTCAATCATGTAGTTTATTCACTTTTCTCCCCCTCAAAAATTGCAAGCGAGGTTTGCCATTTTTGATTGAGTAAGTGAATACGAATACAAGAAAAGATGAGTAGATTTACTTGATGACTGAGAGAACATAGAGGATGCATGAACCGTATTGTTGAGAATGGTCAAAACTAAGAAGATTTCTCTTCTTCCGAAGATAAGGCGCACTGAATCGTACACCTTTCTTTTCTTTCATGAACGGGGCCTGAAGTGTTGTCAGCAGACACCATAATGATGACATTGAGGAACGAGGCTTGAACAGAATTGTTCAAACGTCATAGTCGTTGAAGAACGAGGCCTGAACTGAACAGAACAGACGTCATTTATCATATGCCTCAAAGTTGAGCTTCTTTAACCCCTGATTGATGAGATATCACTCATTTCGGCAACCAAACTCTGAGTCTTTCCTTAATCGTATTGAGCGATGTACCTGCACTTAAGTAAAGACTACCTGCACTGACATTGGGAGTTTGTTTGCATTTATATGGGTTAGTGATATCAGCATATATACCATTTGGGGTTCTACTGTCAACCTTGGCTTTGCAATCAGTGAACATCTTTCTCATAGGTATCCATCTAAGACCAACAATCTTAAAAATTCTACCCGTCGGTATCCACCTTAGGCAAGTTCTGGGAGTGTTTGGTTTCTCATGTAAAGTGGGAGTCTTGTTAAGAGAAAACCTTTGTCCTAAATCAATCTGCCTGCCAGGTTTCTGAGTATAACTTTTTGATTCTACGGGCTTGTTGTAGTTTCTAGTCTTAGATGGTAGAATCTTATCACAAGTATTCACATCCTTCAGGAATTTTGTAGCACACTTGTCATGATTTGTCTTAACAACAAATTTCAGACAAGTTGAACAAACAAGGTTTTTGGATTCCGAACAAGGTCTAGGTTTCTTAGAGTGATTTGCAACGGGAATCGCTTTAAACGATGTGCAACTACTCTTGGACACTAGACAATTCCTAAATGTTTGTTGAGTGCTCACAGATTTTGGTTTGCTGCAACTGGCCGAGTTCTGCAATAGGCTAGAAGGGATCCTATGAGGTCGTGAACCTAAGATTCCATCCTTTTGAAGTAGAGCCCAATTCCTAGCTTTTTCAAGATTAAAGTTCTTGTACAAGTCATTTATATCATAAGAGATTTGAGTTTTAACGCTAGGTATTGACACTGTTTTCGAACTTAACCCGGAAGAGTCAGGTGTAGGTGTAGCTACTTGTTGACCTTTAACAGACCCAGAGGCATTTTTCTTAGGAAAATTATGTGAAGTGACTGGTATTGTCAAAACTTGTTTCGGATCAACTTGGGAGGCAAACCGCAATTTTGAAAATTTTGGTCGTTCAGATCTAAACGCAGTCGGTTGCCTAACATCACTTTGTTTCCTAAGAGGTTGTGAAAGTGGTTTTCCCAAGATTGATATTTTTGCAAACTTAGTGTTCACACTGTTTCCTGTTAATTTTCTTAAATCATTTCTTAATGCCACAATTGCAAAACCCTGTTCCTGAAGTTGAGCTTTGAGTTCATCATTTTTAGCAATCAAAGAAGTTGTTTGCTCTACAGTCTTAGTTTTTGTTACTTTGATTGAGTCACATAGGTCTTTACACTGAACTTTCAAAGCCTCATTTTCCTTACGTAATTCAGCCACATAGGTTGACAGTTCACTAATTCTAGACTTGGTTGCATCAATGTCCTTGTTAGATCCGACTAAACTACATTTCACATTCATAGCAGAGATATGTTTCTTCAAATTGGTGATTGTCAAGTTTTTGGCTTCTAGCTGGGCTTTTAAATCATTAATCGTAAAGAATTCACGGAAATCAGGAAGTTCCGAATTTTTACATGGTTGGTTAGTTTGAAAACTTTCTTTCTGTTGTTGCATTGCGATTTCAAGTGAAATGCAATGTTTTTCAAGTTGTGAAAATCTGTTTGAAAGTTCATTAAAAACTTATTTATCAACCATGTCATTTGATTTAACCATCTCAGCCGTAAACAAAGAACTTGACACAACAGCATGTTCAGCATACTGATCACTTTCTCCCCCTTTATGATTCATATTTGTTGAATCAAAAATGATATTGCTATAAATCTTTTCCAACAAGTATGTGTCATAAGTGGGTTTAATTTGATCAGTATGATGTCGATCATTGAGAAGCACATTATGATTCATGGAACTTCCTTCAGAAAAATTTCCTTTGTCAAGTTGTTGTTCAAGTTGGTTTAAATACTGAGTCATTTTGACAGTGAAGGTCTGAACATCTTGACCAAAGAGTGATGTGAAAGCACGTTCGTATGCGAATGCACGTTCGTATCCTGTTAAGTATCCAGGTCGTTCAAAGAGAACCTTAAGATGTGAGTGAAGTAGTTGAAAACATTCAATGCACCTTTCCCTTGCATTATCGGGCAATGTTTGCGGCTGATGAAGTTCATTCTCTTGAGACTTCGGGCACAAAGATTCCATTTCAACATTATCAGACTCAAACACGTTAATTTGTTGTGAAGGGTTGGAAGTCTTATGTTCATCGATCATGTCGTACAATTTGAGTATCTCAGGTATGACTGAATCTGAAGAATTTGACATGATGTGGACGTGCACGGGATTTTACACTTCTATGATTTAAACCGAGAAATAGATTCTTTCGCGGGATTTTACAAAATCAAGAAGAAACCGTGATATGATGCTTGATCACAACAAAAGAAACCGTGAGACGATGCTTGGTATGTGTTATGATGACTATTGGATCGGCCCAACGTTTAGAGATTGTGTGTTATACGTGAAGAACGTTTGATGAACGTGATAGTTGGTTGATCGAAATTCGAATAAACCTCGAAATTATATTCAATAAGCCCGAAAATATCTCAACCCACGCATGTACACAACATACTCAAAATATGTGAAAATCGATTTGGCAAATGAATCCTTTTCAACCTTTGACGATTCCACAATAATTGGCACGCTAATAAAGTTCACACGAACCCGAATAATCTCAATCCAACACAATACTTAATGACGTATGACGAAACCCTAATAAGACCGTAAACCAAACTAGTATGAAGAACTTATCTCAACAAAAATAAGTGCAACACACTTGAACCAACATATAGCATGTAAATTTAACTCTCGTCCCTTGTAGATGTTTCACCACCCCACGAGCTCAATATAATCAAACTACCAAAACGTGTAGATATCCCTTAAGCCCACGACCAACCAAATACGAATCACAGTCCAAATAAAATTGAAACACAATTACAGGCCCACAACACAACAAATACCAACCCAAATAGAGTGCAATATAATACTCCTAATTACACTTTGTACAACCCTAATATCCTCTTAAAAAAAATACGCAGTCACAACTTTGATACTCTCACCCAACAATATCACAAACCAAACGCAGCTTAAAGATTCGTCCCTGTGATTCTTGTTTATCGAAAGGAGAGAAAAAAAAATGATGAGACAGCTTTGTTAATCACGCTTTAGATTTTTCGTATATTAAAATGAGGCTCAAAGGTAGGTTGTGTTTATATGTTTAAGAGTTTTTGTTATTGAACAACGAACCAAGAAGAAGAGAATAACAAACTTGTTATTTTTCTTTTCTCTTTTGAGTTGGATAGTTAATTGAGGTTTGGCCTCACAAATGAGATCGGTGATGTAATGGTAAATCTTTATAGATTTAGAACCGTTTAACCCAACTGAGATCTTGGTTATGAGTTGTATTCTTTTTGTTGTTGATTGTCTTTCTCATTTACCGTTTGATGCTTAATGTTTACCGAACCCAAGAAAATATGAAAACTTGTGTTTTTGTTATACTTAATAGCTTCGGATAAACAAAGAAGTGGACTCCTAAATGGATCGATGATGGTTTTCTGCTTGGTGTTAGTCTTAGATTGAGTCTTTGATAACCAAGAAAAAGATAATCTGAGATCTTGAATTCCTTTTTGATACTTGTTTGTGAACTGGTTTAGAATTAGATGAAGGTAACCGTAAAAAGGAATTAACCGCAACTTCTTAATTAACCGCAAAAAAAAAAAAAAAAAAAAAAAAAAAAAAAAAATTAACCGCAACTCATTAACTGCTAAGATGATCTGAGCTAACCGCAAAGCAGGGAGTTAAACGCAGTTAAGAGTTAACCACAAAAGGTAATGAGACGCAACTAGGAATAGGAACCGCAAAAGAACGAGTCAAAAAAAATATGAGCTGGACGCAGCAACTAACCACAACTAGGAATAGGACAAAACAGTCTCAACTAGTGTTTTTGTCTTTTTCCTGTAAAATCTACACGCTGCCAAGAAAACATATGCTAAACGCAACCAAGAAACTAAATTCAGTATACCACTTACACCAACTGTCCAATGAATTGTAAAATATGCAACCCAACACTAATCCAAGCACTAAACAAGTCTAATGAACGAGCAGTTGTATATTTGCAAACACCAACCGAACCAAACTAAGCGCCACAAAAAAAACCATACTAACGTCCGAGTAAACCAAGTCCTAAGATGTAACCATGGCTCTTGATACCAATTGTAAGTTATCAAATAATTATAACTATTATGGTTCTTGTGTTAAGATAGAATTAAAGAAAGAAAGAAAGAATAGTAGATGATAGTTTAGAGAGAGGAAGAGAGTTGGGTGATTTCTAGAGAGAGAGAGAGAGTTGAGAGAAAAATAGAAAATGTTAGATTGAAAATGAAAAGCACCAACCCTCTCAACATGTGGAGAGGGGTATTTATAGTTACAATATTACGCCCACTCCCGGGCTGTGGATCAGGCATACAGTGGGTAAAGACCCGTTCCTTCTTCCACGGTGTTACTTAAACTAAACTAACTAACTAATAAATAAACTAACTACGAGCTAACTTAATGCTATTACAATCATTAGGTGACCGAGACTTTTACAGGAATATTTGTATTCCTAACAGGTTGTTTTAGGGTCGAAGTGGTTGTGTGGTTCAGATCGGGAGGTTAAAGATGGTGAGGTCATGTGATGGTGAGGTCGTGGTGATGATGAGGTCGTATGATTGTGAGGTAGTGGTGATGGTGGGTCGTGGTGGTTGTGAGGTCGTGGTCGTTGTGAGGTCGTGGTAATGGTGAGTCATGATGATGGTGTGGTCTTGGTGGTTGTGAGGTCGTGGTGATGGTGAGTTCATCGGGGTTGTGAGGTTGTGGTGATGGTGAGGTCATGGGGTTTGTGAGGTTGTGGTAATGGTGAGGTCGTGGTGGTTGTAAGGTTGTTAGGGTTGAGGTCGTGGTGGTTGTGAGGTCGTCGGGGTTGAGGTAGTGGTGGTGGTGAGGTAGTGGTGATGGTGAGGTAGAGGTGATGGTGAGGTTGTGGGGTTGTGAGGTCGTGGGGGTTGTGAGGTCGTGGGGGTTGTGAGGTCATGGTAGTTGTGAGGCCGTGGTGATGGTGATGTCTCGAGCAATGGGACTGATGTTCAAGTTTGTTGTATACAGGTGAGGTCGTGTTTATGGTTCGTTGTACGGATGAGGTCGTTTAGAAGGGCTATTATTTGAACTTGTGATTCTCGAACAATTGAGGGTATTTCTCAATCAACTCTTTCTGCATCTCGCCATGCCACCACCCCATTCGATAGTGTGGTGCAAATTGGTTTGTTTGAGATTTCGGTGAGTTTTGTACAAGGGTCAAATTTGTAGTCGTGGTTGTGTTGTGGTTTCCATTTGTTCCATACTTCTTACAGGGAGATTGCCCTTGAGTGGTTATCTTGGACCCTACTACTTGGTTAATCTTAACTACGAAGTTAATCTAACCAAGTTCTATGGTATAGCAATGTAGTGAATAATAACTTAAAGTAAATAAACGTAAAAGGTAAGAAACAATGTTTTTCAACATTTAACTCTTTATTAGAAATTAGTCAAAAAGAATTATACCCAAGTGTTTGCGGAACAACACTTGGGATTGAAATGACAAGTATGGTGTGTTTACTCCTCACTAAACCCAAACTAAGTTTGAGTGACAACTAAAGGTCCTACTGAGCTATCTCAGGGACTGTGTTGTTCTTCGGAGAGAGTAAAGATTTGGTTTGTGAATGTCAAAGCATTTAGTGCACAAACTTAATCTTTACATCTCTCTTATTCTCTATTTATACACAAGTAAATCCTAACAGTTACCTAAGAGACAAAACCTAAAAGATAAAGATTACGTCAGTCTACAATGGACAAAATACATAGGTATTTTATCCCTGTTACAATTGGCTATAACTAGTAAAGGACAAGGTTGCTTTCTGATCTTCAGTGTTGACAACACTCTTGGTTTTATACCTATTCAGGGAAAGTTAACCTTTGCTTGATAAGGACTCGTCCTTATCCATTCAAACTTATCCCGCCTTTACTTCAGTCCATACATCTTCAGTATTTGTTTACTCAGTCTTCAGTTGGTGAGGAGTTAAGGGGATTCAGTGATCTATTGTCATCACTAACTGAATCCATCATCTTCTTCTTTGGCTCATGTATCATTCACTGAGAACCGCCTCATTGAATGGTGGACCTTTCTACATAGATTCGTCCTGAGCTTCTCGAGGATGACTCACTGAATGACTATGCGTTTAGTGACTTGTTGAGTGTTTATGGTTATTAAACACTTAGGATATTTTATGTTCACATCCTAGTTTAAGGAACTTGGGTTTTTAACATACCCAACAGTCTCCCGCTATTTGGATATACAAATAGCCTAATTGTTTCTAGGTTCAGTGAGAGATAGCAAAGGTGTTTATCTCTACTGATTGATTTACTGAGTGAAGTTCAGGACACTTGATGTTAAACAAAAACATCATTCTTGATAGGGTTGGCCACGAAGAAGTATCCCAACATTGCTTTGATTCCAGCTTGATCAATATCTGCCAATCTTTGGAAGGCTGGATCACCGAATTCATTAGTGAAGAAGAGACCCTTCTCAGGTTGCTCAATGACCTAGATGTTCACAAATTTTACTCCTTCAGGGAGGGCTCTATTGCAATCAAAGCCAGGAGCACTGATTTCAGGTTCAGTATCAATCTTTTTTCTCTTCCTTTTTGAAGACTGAGATGAGGTACCCTAAGTAGCAAAGGCTGAAGCTGGGAGGAGAGAAGGAATACCAAGTTCTTCATGTTTCTTGGCAGGTTATCATAACGTGTCTTGAGGGATTTCATCAGGTCCTTGACAACAGCATTGTTCTTCTTCACAATTAAAGGACCCAATTCATCTAGGTCAGTGATCCAAAAGTCAGAGAATCTGATGGGATCATGGACATCGAAATGTCTTTTGTCTTGACCTCTGTAGACACTGAGAACTGCTGGCTTGGTATTTTGATGGATCTTGACATCAGTGATAGGTTCAGGATTCAGTCTTTGTGTCATAATCCATTTGTACCTATCAATGTTTTGTTGCTTGACTTCAGCAGATCTCTTTAGTTTAGCATCCCTCTTTTCCCTGAGAGCAATCAAGGCAACTTTCCATAGCAGCAAGATCCTGAGGTTTCAACCCAATTGCCTTAGCCTCTTCATTCACCACTTTGATGAGGGCAGCCTTGCTAGCCTGTTCCTCTAATGCAACTTTCCTTAACATTTCAACCCTGTCCATGTGTGCTTGGATTTCTCCCTCAGTCATTTGATGAATTACTCCATTGATTTCATAGGGGACACTGACATGTGTATCAGGATCACGCCTAACTACTGAGGAAGCAGGCACCAGACGTGTAGTGGGTTCCAACACAGTTGTAAGTATGCCCTTACCCTTGTCTTGTTGGGAAGAAGATGTTTCAGGCTCCTTATAAGAGGAAATAGGAACCGCCTCAGTGGGAATCTCCCCTTTAGTGTGAGAAGGAGGTTGCTGGCCAGAGGATGCTTCAGTGACCCTCCCCCCCCCCTCAATTATTGTGTGACCCATGGTGAGAGCAAGATTTGGTGGATCCACTGAAGTAGAGGGATGAGCAGAACCCTTGAAGGCCTGGTAGAGCTCAGTGAGCATAGACTTGATGTCAAAGGTGTCCTGTTGCAAAGTAGACACCTTAGCATCAATAGAAACCTGAGTGGACTCAATAGCAGACATCCTTGGCCCAAGATTCCAAGCCAAAGAGTTTGAAGATTTAGCCCAGGCACCTAATTTCTTCTCCATTAAACTCAAGGAAGAACTGATGGAAGTGACAGAAGATTGAAGACCCTGAAGATTTACAGACTGTAGGATGTTTACCAGCTCAGTGAATTGAGCAGAGTTTTGCTGGTTAGTTTGAGCAGCCCGAAGTATCTTCCTGTTGAGCTCAGGATCATCTTTGACAGACTGATCTTGAATAGTTGCAACGCTCTTCATAATTTGACCAAGGGTAGCATTGAACTTGTTGAGATGATTTTCAAGAGTAGTTAGGGAGAAGGAGATTTCTGCTTGTCGTTCCACTGTGTTGTCATGAAAAGCTTCAACATAATCCCTGAGGTTGAAGTAGTTAACGGCTTACTCAGTGTGCATGTCGAATACTTCATCAGTGATTTCTCTGTAAAGAACATTGCATGCCTTCTTCAAGAACTTCATCAATTTCCTTTTAGTGAGAGGCTTGGAGTCATCATATTTTTCATGCCTGGCTGGGGAGGAAGTCTCAGGTTCAAAATCTTAAGATTTAGATTCTTCCTCTTGTTGATGTGAGGGAGACTGATGTGAATATTCAGTGGCAGTGGCATCAGTCTCCATATCATCTCCCGACTCATAAACTTCTTCCTCACTGGCTTTGCTCATTTCATCATCAGAGTCAAGAATAGCCTGAAATGTAGCCATAGAATCAATCTGCAAAGGGGGGTTAGCTGGCTCCTCTTCATAAGAATACTTGCATTGGTTGTGGTCGCTCCCTGACCCCTCTAATCCAGCAGATTAGGATTTGTCTGCCTGGTCTTTAGAGTTAGTTTGCAAAAAATTCGCAACTCCATAGGGAGTGTTGGTTCCATATCAGCGGGTGGTTTCAGTCCCCCTGAGTCTTTGTCCCTAGTTGTCCCTTCAGACACTAATGGGTTTTTGTCAGTGGCATTACTAGGAACATGTGAGATGGTGAGCTCCCCCTTCCCAAAAAGCATGTACAGGCTTGTCGAAGATTTAGGGACTATAACTCCCTAAGACTCTGGTTGTGATGTACCATAACCTTTAGCAGGAAATGTGGAAGGCGCTCCCCTACTAGCAGGTTGTATATTTCCATCTAGATCTTTGGGAGTAGTCGCGTAGACCAAGGACACTGACTGTGATTTGTCAGTGACCTTCATTGTCCCTGAGGGTGGTGGAGCCTGGCCTCGGGTGGTCTTATCAGTCTTTGGTTTTCTTTTTGGCTTTTTAGCCTATGTCCCTGAAGCCTTAGGGCCCTGTGCCTTTGGTTTAGTTTTAGGCACAGACTGAAACTTACCTGTTCTCCTAGGAGGGGAAGGTGGGTACACTGAATCCCTCCAGTTGTTTACAGCAACCATATGGGCCATCAATGCAATGTCAGTGACTAATGATGGGTCTTTTGTAAAATTTGAAGAACTCAGGACAACGGGTAAGGATCCCAAATGTGAGTCCTGAGTGTAGTTACAACCTAGTAATCATTGTAAAGCACATGAAATAAATCTAGGGTACGACACATTGTGTAACCTAGTTTTATTCAGTAGCTTGGTTACGAGATCACCATAAATGATCTCTCCAATGTCAACAGTGAGCCCTGTCATCAGGCAATGAGCCATCATCAACTGAAAAGAGTTAATCTGCTCAGTGGATGAGTGGTTCCCACCGAGAACCTAAATCACAAAAGTGAACAGGATCTACCAAGCCACGGGAAAAGAATTCTTGGTGACAAGGGCCTTGTCCAAGTATTTCAGATCCAAAGCAATTTTCTCCAACCCTGCCTTAACATCATTTGGGTTTGGAAGTGCGACATAAATTCCACTATTATAATCAAGTCCTGATGCTGAGCAAATTTTTTTGAAATCCAAGACAAATTTTCTTTCCCCATTTAAGACTGAAAAGCTGATAAGAAACTCCCTGAGGGGCCTTGGTTCGTTCTCATCAGTAGAGGGTGTCGGGTCATAGGCCTGGGCAGTACCCTAAAACTCCCTGTGGTAGTTATGGTATTGAAAGTAGGGTGTAGAAGTAAAAGCTTCTTTCAAAGGACAATTGTACAAAATTTTTATTATTTCTTTGTAGGCAGGGACATTGGTTGGGTAGTGAAAATTGCCTACAACATTAAGAGTTAACTTTGCCCATTGAGGTGCAAGTTCGACTCCTTGGTCAACCGCCATTTTAGGTCAAATTTTTTTTTATAAGTTTTTGAATGGCAGAATATCAAACACCAGATGGTCCAAAAATTGAGTCCAACTTGTTTGCTATCGTGAAATGAATGATATTGTTATGAAGATGATAGTAAAAAGATGGATATCTTGTTACAAATCTTCTTAACCAAGAAATATGATTTTTGAAAAAGCTTTTGAGATAAAACACACAACTTTGCAGTTAAAGAAATTTTTGCAGAGTTTACTTAAGAAATTTGTGTGTGTGTTTTTATGTGTTTTGAAAGGGGTATTTATAGAGGGTGAAGGAATGCCAAAGGGTTATGATTTTGAAAATCAAAATGAATAACCGTTTGGGATCCGTATCTTTTGCCACCACTACATTTTTCCGAGTTTTGCGCAACTGTCTAGGTGAACAGTGCATTGGTCTAAAAGAGTGCACTTTTGCAGGCATGATGTCACAAAAAAAAATCCAAAGACATTATTTGTGAGGGAAGGCAGTTAATGCCCAGTGGGATTATTGGTGATGAAGTGAGGGCCCAAGATATGGATACTAGAAAGGTATAGACATATATTTCTATATTAAATAGGAGATTCAGTTACCAACCTAGGACATTTACTAACTAGATACTTATAGCATTTAGTTGTGCATTGATTAGCATCAGTAAATGTCATGAGCCCCTTGAATGAGATATTATTCAGTGTGGTGATGTTTTTGGGAAGGTTATTCAGTGAGATTCATGATCTGACAATCTCACTGTGAATGGTGTTTGGTGATGTTTAAAGGGTTCACTGAGGGTTGATGATGATCAAGGACCTAAGAGAGAATATACACCAAGTTGGATATGTTTAGTCAATGAGTTGATTATCAATATCCAACATGCCTAGTTTAGCTTTTAGTTTGGTGAAAGTAGGTTCATCCAGGGGTTTTATGATGATATTAGCTAACTGATACTCAGTAGGGATGAAGTATAGTTCAATGTCTCCTTTCATGATGTGGTCCCTGATGAAATGATATCTGATATCAATATGTTTGGTTATTTGATGAAGCACTGGGTGGTTTGATATTGCAATTGAACTTGTGTTATCACAAAAGATGGGTACCATCTTGTAATGAATTCCATAGTCACTGAGTTAACTTTTCATCTATAACACATTTGCACAACAACTTGCTACAGTAACATATTCAGCTTCTACTGAGGACATTGCAACTGATTGTTGCTTTATAGCACTCCAACAGACTAATTTTCCTCCAAGGAATTGGCAGGAGCCTGAGGTGCTTTTTCTGTCCATGTTGCATCCTGCATAGTCAGAGTCTGAGTATTCTTTTAGATCAAACCCTAAACATTTGGGGTAGTATAGTCCAAGACTAAAAGTACCCTTCAGGTATCTAAGAATTCTCTTGACATCAGTAAGAAGTGATTCTCTAGGGTCAGACTGATATCTAGCACATAAACAGAATGAAAATTGTATATCAGGTCTTGAGGCTAGTAGATACATTAGTGACCCAATCATACCTCTGAAGAGAGTTTGATTAATTGGTTTTCTAGTGAGATCAGGACCCAAGTTGTTTGGGGGTACCATTGGTGTTTTCTTTGAGGCACAATCACTAAGGTCATACTTTTTTAGTAAGTTCCTAGTGTACTTTTCTTGACTAATGGATGTGCCCTTTTTTGTTTGTTTGATTTGTAGTCAAAGGAAGTAAGTGAGTTCACCCATCATGCTCATTTCAATCTTCTTTTTCATCAGTTTTTCAAACTGTTTACAAAGTTTGTAGCTTGTTGAACCAAATATGATGTCATCCACATACACTTGGACAAGAATCACATCCTCTTTTGTCCTATAGATATATTGTCTATCTTTTCTCTGACAAACTTGTTTTGGATGAGGAAGGATGAGAGAGTTTCTTACCATGCTCTAGGGGCTTGTTTTAGACCATAAAGAGCTTTGTCAAGCTTACATACATGGTTAGGAAACTCACTACTCTCAAACCCAGGTGGTTGTTGAAAATAAACTTCTTCTTTCAGTGTTCCATTGAGGAAGGCACTTTTTACATCCATTTGATATACTTTGAAGTTCATGTAGGTAGCATACACTAGAAATATCCTGATGGCTTCCATTCTTGCGACTGGTGCAAATGTTTCATCATAGTCAATACCTTCTTGTTGATCATATCCTTTTGCAACAAGTCTGGCTTTGTTCTTAATGACTATGGCAGTTTCATTAGTCTTGTTTTTGAAGACCCATTTCATGCCTATAATATAAACACCCTAGGGGCATTCTACTAGAGTCATGACTTTGTTTCTATCAAATTTTTCCAACTTATCTCTCATGACCTGAACCCAACTTTAATGTTTCAGTGCTTCTTTGAAATTTTTGGGTTCAAGATCGGAGATGAAGTCCACATACCGACATTCATTGGCTGAGGCTACCTTATGTTTCGCAGCCATGCTTCTAGTAAGCATGCCTTCAATGGGTTCTCCAATAATGTTCACTAGTTTAATGTCCTTAGACGTAGTCCAGCTGTCCTGAGGTCTGGGATAGTGATTAGAACTTGTTGAAGCCTGATTGAGAGGTAGAGTGGGTTCAGTGATTGGAATTTGAGGAATGTCAGAATTCTGAATATCCAACTGAGTTGGTTGCTCACTGAGATTTGTTACATCCTGAACAGGTTTTTCAGTTTGACTGACATAGTCAGGGTTTGTTTGTGCTTCAACAAACTCAGTGAGGGTTGTTTGTGGAAGATTGTGTGGGACAATGTAGTAGGATATATCAGCATTAGCTTCAGTACTCTCATCAAAGGTGACGTGGAAGGTTTCTTCAGTTTGTTGTCTCATTGTATTGAACACCCTGAAGGCTTTAGAGACAAGGGAATACCCTAGAAAGTAACCATCATCAGCTTTGGCATCAAATTTGCCAAGGTGATCCTTGTGGTTATGAATAAACACAAGACACCCAAACACATGAAAATAGTTGATGTCAGGGATTCTTCCTTTAAATAACTCATAGGGAGTTTTCTATGTCTCTTAACAATGATGGATCTATTTTGATTGTAGCAGGCTATTTTACCTGCCTCAGTCCAAAAATATTTGGAGAGTGCAGATCCATTAAGCATTGTTCTCGCATCCTCAATGAGGGTTCTGTTCTTCCTTTCAGCAATACCATTTTGCTCAGGAGTACAAGGAGAGGAGAAATTTTGATAAATCCCTTTCTCATCACAAAAACATTCAAGTTCATGATTTTTGAATTCAGTCCCACTATCAGTCCTGATTTGTTTGACCTTGATGACATTTTGATTTTCAATCTTCCTGATAAAGGACATGACTGTTTCAGCAGCCTGACTTTTTTTGGTTAGGAAGTAGACCCAAGTGTATCTTGAGTATTTGATGAGTCTCGTATTATACATATTTATACCATCAATAATATGTGAACTATATGATAAATGACCTTATTATTAGGACTTTTGGTACTTAATATGAGAACATATGTGCAGGACAAAGGTTTGGAGGATAATAACGAGAAGCACATGAGAAGGATGACTTTGTGAACATATAAGGAAAAAGGCATAGTTTGGACTAAAGCACCCCGCTTATAAGTAGAAAGGGTGCCGCTTACGGGTATCTTTGGTCAAGTATATATACATGAGTCAAATATGAAGAGCGCCGATTATATATTAGATGAGCGCCGGTTACGCGAAATGAAGCTCGCCGGTTTTACACCAAATGCACGGCGTACTTCACATGGCAGTTATATTTTCTACATTAATGAGCTACTTCAATGATGAGACCGATCACTTGCTTGTAATAACTCTCTAGGGACGTGCTAGGGTTTCATTTACACTATAAATAGAGGCACAATTCGTGGTTCTATACACACCTCAACAAAGAATCACAACTTGATCACTAGAAGAAGTTTAGTAGTGATTTACACCAAAGCCACTAGTTAAAGCCGGGGAAATACTTGGAGAACTCAGTTGGAACGTGAGTACATTTGGAAACCTCTGTATAATGACAACATCACTTGTTTACTTAGTTTACTTTTATATATGTAGTAGTACTTTTATGTTTGTTAGAGGCATTTCTGCCATGAGTTGAATTTGGATTTATATCATGACTATTGAATCTATCTTTTATGTATTTGATATGTTACGGTTTAAACTCCTATCATATGTCTTGATTGGTCATTATAATTGTTTACAGGTCGAAAGATGCAATTATGTTGATTATATTATGAATCGTCTGTTGATGAGTGCTCAAACACTCATCATTTTTGGTCAAATCTGAGCTGCAAAACATTTAAAAACACTAAAAAACGCATCAAAATACTGAAAATATCCCAGAGATTGTGTTTTATATGTTTCCGATGCAAAATGAGTAAAAACAGATGAAAAACGATCAAAGTTTGCATAATTGGCAGTTTCAGTCCCCCAACTTTCAAAACTTGTTAAAAACAGTCCCCAAGCATTTATTTTGAAAGATAAGTCAACCCAAGTCCTTTAAAAGTCAAATATTATCAAAAATGGTCTTTGGGTAAAATTTTTGAGAAAATTACAATTTTGGTCCCTCAACTTTGAGTTTTGGCAGTTTTAGTCCCTGGGCATTTTAAAATGGAAAAATAATAAATCAAGGTCCTTGGGAAATCAAAGTATGGCAAAATAGGCCCTTGGAATAAATTAGGAGACTTGGCAGGAATGGTCCCTGAAAAATCAGCTTATTACATTAACGGTCCTTGGGCTTATTAAGATTAAACAATCCAAACAAACCTTTAATAAACTACCACCACCAAACTCACCTTATTACTCCACTCCCTCCCTCAAGCCCAAAACCTCCCTCAATCCCAAAACTAACCCTCAACCCAATCCATCACTAATAAAAACGCCCCTCACTTTATTACCTTGACCACAATCAAACACAACCTTCCTTCTTCCCTTTCATCCCTATTACCCTCCAGGCATTCCATCACCTCCACACCAACCCCTGCTACATGCCATCTCTTCTCCTCAAAACCCCTCCTTTTTCTCCTGCTCCAAGAAGCCCTCATGGGTATCCCTGCCATGTCACCTATCTGTGTAATTTGGGCGCCAAAACCCAATCAAACGGCCAAGAGTGTTCCAAGCTAATCCAATGGTCCCAAATGAAAGTAGGAAAGAGACAAGAAGCAAGATGGAAACCCTAGTTTTATTTTGGTATAAATAGACTCTTTGTAAGCCAATTTTGGCACTAGGTAATTTTTAGGGTAGAATTAGTTTTAATGTATTCTTTAAGTATTGTTAAGTTCTTAATCTCAGTTGTAATCTACTTTCTTTAAATTCAATAAAAGTTTGAACCCTTGTTCATGTATAACTGCTTATCTAACTCTGCTTATTAAACTGCTTATTTTTGCTTAATGCTTATTCATGATTAATTGTTGTTTACGTAGTGTATGTGTAGCTTAAGTTCACTCACCCTCTCAAAATTTTCACCTCAAGTCTTTCCATTGCTTTTAAAAATTCAATAACACCCCTGTAAAGGAGTGTTTGGCACAGGGAGTTTTGGTGGCCAAAAACAAGTTTATGTCATTTTCAACATTAGATCAACTTTAGTTCTCTCTCAGTAGTAGTTTTAAATCCAAATTCTGCATCTCCTTGTAGTTTTCAAGCTTTCCTAGTTGTTGTCCAAATATGTTCTCATTTTACTGTTTTACATGAATTAGTAGGGTAGAATCTTAAGTTTTGCTCTTATATTGTTTCCCTTGTTTCAATCTAGTTTCAAATAGACTAAGTACTAGTTTGCATCCCTGTCCATTGACCTTTCACAGGTCAGTCACTTCCATTTTGACCCATTTTGATACCAATAGCAAATCAGCAGCCCTGTCCCAAACCCAATCACTCCAACATTTTTCAACTGCTCATTACTTGGTAATAGGGTCTAAAAATTGGTTTGTGGGTTATTGCCCAGCTTATCTTCATGCGACCATTTTTATTTTATTTTTGTGATTTTTTGTCACTTCTTATTTTGCCCACTAAATTAGCTCTTTAGCCCATTGTTTTCACTACTTGTAGCCTTAGGATGGGATTTACTACTTTGTGCTTTTTAGGTGCTCATAACTGCTTATTTGCTCCCCTTTAGCTTATTTAGGATTCCCTAGATATCTTAGCTTAATTTTTCCTTTCTTCTAATAGCTTTTTGATAGCTTTTGCAAACCCTCAGACTTGTACTTTTGTTTGCCCAAAACAGTTATTTATGTTGTAGTTTTAGGTTAGTTTTTATAGGAATTAGTTCTTGATAAGAGTTGCATAAGCTCTCAGTAGTATGGATTTCATATAAGTAGGCTTATTTGGTTACATAGAGCTTATTTGGTTCCCTTATTCAGGCCTGCCAGTTAAGCTTGTTGCTCCACATTAACTGCCCTGCACCAGGGGTCAGTTCACCAAGAGCTCATGTTCATAAGCTCATTGTGAGCTTATCTCTGAGTTTTTTATGAGCTTGTGAGCTTTTTGGAAAGCTCACAGTGTGGGGTTGAAGGTTCAAAGCTTATTTTGCCCTTTAGAGCTTATTTGATAAGCTCCAAGTTGGCCTGCTTATGAGTCCCTTGGACCTGTTTGGTTTATAGCCTTGTGAGTTTGCTTATTTGTGCTTTTAGCTTATTCCATCAAGCTTTTATCTTTGTTTTAGCTTACTTTAAACTAATCTCATTTGGTTCCAACTTGATTTATCCTTTGGGTCAGCTGTGTAGCTTTAGTGTTTAGCTTTTTCAATTTCTTAAACCATTTCAAGTCTCATGAGCCCACTGTTAGGAAAATAAGCTCAAGTAGAGCTTATTTTGCAATTTCAAAAAGTTTTCTTTTATTAAAGTTTGTTAAAATTGTTGTTAAAGTAGTTGTGTAACAAGAAAAATCAAAAAGAAAAATAAAAAAGAAAAGTGTCACAGGTTGGGATTGAACCTGTGACCTCTTGGTCAAACTAGTCAACACCACCACAAAAGCCGTGTACCATCTCCACTACTAGTATCTTAGTGTTTTGTTTTTCCTTTTCTTTATTTATAGTATTGTTAGTTCCTTTTAGCTTATTAACTTATCAGCTTATTTTCCCAGCTTATTTATCAACTTTTTAGCACTTTTATAATTTTCCTAGGTTACTGATACTAATAGCTATTTTTAGAAAAAGTTTTGTAATTTTTACTTTTCATTTGATATTTTTATTATTTAAATTAGTTTATAGTATTTAAATAGTATTTAATTAATAGTAAATAATTAAATAGTGTAAAAATTATTTTTCTTTTTCTAAAAATTTTCTTATATCATTAGGATTGTAAAACTGTAATTTTCATATCCGTAGGATTTTAATTGCTCCCGTTTCACTTTTTATTTTGCGCGTTGACGTTATTTTTCACGTAAATGTGGGTTTTTAATTTTAAATACGTTCTAGGGTAATTTGGTCTTACGTTTTAGTTAAGTTAGTTTATTTAACTTGATTTCACTTGTATTTCCTTAGCGTAATCATTCAAATCACCATTACCCCTTTCCTGTTCAGAATCACCCGATCACAAACCCGTTTTAATACCATCACACCTTGTCGGGACATAACGACCCGGGGAAACACTGTACTATCTGGAAGCATTGGTCTAGGGTATTTGACTATTTTGACCACATATGTGGTTGACTTTAGTTGACTGCTTTAGCACCAAATCATCTGTCTATAACGAGTCATTGCTATGCTTGTGAGAATTGGATAGTAAAACATATGATAAACTCAACCATAACATGTTTAAAGACTAGCCTCACGTCTAACGACTTGGTTAGGGGAAATGCATACTTGGTACTTCATGCTTGGACCACACTTTATGCACTTTATGTATCTAGGATCATAGGCCGAAAGGAGATTCTTTTACATCAAGTAGATATATTAGTTTACATGATCACCAGTCATGTTTTACTTCTATGCTTTGTCCAAGTACTTCTATGATACTTATGCTCATTCATCTTATGTGTTTAGCCTTTAACAAACATACTTTTAATATCAATTGGGAAAACATTTCGAAAATCTTAAATCCAACAAAAACGGTTTTAGTGATAAGTGACAATCATTAGAATCTAATTTTGTTATCTTTAGCTAACAATAGGAAAAATTACCTCTCTTGGGATGACATGGTCTTACCTCAAACCTTTACTATAAACGGGGTTTATACTTTACCCATGTGTTTTATGAATTAAGGAAATGGTGAAATTAGTCTTATAAATTTAAAGCTTTCGAAACACATCAAAGTTTTTGGCGCCGTTGCCGGGGAGGTTAGATCGAATCATATTGTTAGTTTTGCAAAAGAAAATTTACTTAATACCAAGAATTCTTGTTAAACTTTTGAAAAATTTCGTTTCTGAGACACAAAGAGCGCCGGTTTTTCAGACAAAAACCGCCGACCAAATGACACATTAAAAGAATAGTTGTATTTGATTTCACAAAACCCCAAAAACAATCTTGTATAATGCTTTTTACAGATTTTGAGAACATAGGACTTATGTTTCTTTTGTTTTTACTGTCTGAATTATTGCATGAGTATATAATGCACATTAAAATAAAAAATACAAAAATATTTTGTTTTTACTCTTTAATTGTTTGCTTGCAAATGTTCTATTGTATTGCTCTATTGAATGAATGATAATTGTAGTATGTTTTCAACTATTATCTGAATTTATGAATGATTGTATCTCTTGTGAAGAACTGTTAAAACACAGAAGCACGCCAATTTTTATCCTTAAATCGCATTACTTATGGAGAATTTCAAATAAAACGGCTAAAAAATCACGTAACCGTCGTACTTTTATTAAAACTCCCCGAACTTTTCTACAAAAATCTTTATAGAAGACTTGTTTCTTTTTCTATGATGATTAAACAGATGCAAATCTTGACATATATCAGTTATATGAGGTTATTGGAGTATGATTATATGCTTATAACTTATTTGACTAACCTACTAATGTTTTGTTTGATGTTATGCTGTAATACATTAGAAATGGAGGAAAAATCAAACTTAGGACCAGTGAATGATGAGAAAAACCAATTGGGAAACAAGGACACTTGACAAGGAGAAATTACCTTTGAGATTGTAGAAGATAAGGAAAAGATGAACAAAGGGTTCATATCTTTAATAGGATGGAAACTGAGGGATGCTACATGAAGTTCATCACTCCCTACTATGTTGAGAACAATTATGCTCATGATTCTGGGCTGATTTAGAATACAGTAGGAACTTACTTTCAAAGGAATTGATGAAGAAACTAGGGGTGAGCATTGAGGAAAAAGAGAATGGTAGGAAGGAGATCACTAAGAGGTTGCTGGTGCAAATGAATAGGGACATATTCTTTGTTGAATTTGATGTTAACCCAGTGATAGTGAATGGGAACATAGTGTGATCTTAGGAAGAAATTTTCTAGAACAGACAAATGGAGTTATAGACTTTTCCAAAGGTTTAATAACTATTAACCCAGACACTAATGTGCTTGGAAAGAGTTTCTGGAGAATGAATCCTTATGCCACTTGATAAGGCGAAAAATGAACCACTTTTAGGGGGTCATTTAAGCCCGAATCCGAACTTATTTGATCAAATATTGCCCTAAATCGTTCCTTTTGTGATTTTAGGTACTTGGAGAGTGAATTTTGGAAAAGAAGCCATTTTGGACGTTTTTGGAGCATAAAAGTGAAGAAAACGGCAAAGTCTCAATTTTCCATGCTGGGAACAGTAGGTGACGGCGTCAAGAGTAATTTCCTGACGGCGTCAAACCTCAATAATAAAATCCGAGAGTTCATGAAGGCGTCAAGAGAGTTCATGACGGCGTCAAAACCCCAAGAATTAAAATCCGTAGTTGATGACGGCGTCACACACAGGGCGTCAAGAGTAATTTGTGTGACGGCCTAGGCCTTGACGGTGTCAGAAGTAGATCAAGGCCGTCCGAGGAAGTATTTGGCGGCGAGATGACGGCGTCACACCTTTGTTCTTGACGCCGTCATCCCTATTTTCCTATATATAGTTTTCTAGTTTTTCACATTTAGGGAGAGGAGTATTGGGAGAAACCCTAAAGACGATTTTGGTGTAACTTTACAGGTTTTTCAAGGGTTCCAACCCCTTGATACCTTGCATGATTAATCAAGATAAGTGTTCTTCTAATTCAATCAATATGTCTATGTGTTGGTTGTCTATATCTTGTTCTTGTGTTAATTCTATCATGCTAGGCTAGATCTCTTTTGTGTTTGCTTAGATCTAATGAAACCTAGATATTGATTATGTGTTGATTACTTGTTTATTCTTGTCTTGGATGAATGATTTATATGTTAGGCTTAAGAAAACTGGCAGATCTCCAAATGGTAACATGCTTGAACGTCTTAAGAAACATGAACCGAGGCGCACTAGGTCTTTATTGGTTGTATTTAATGCATGAGCCACTGTTTACAATCCCTATAGTTGTGCTGGGCATGGTGTAGGAGGAGATAAGAGCTCATAGAATTGGGGAGTTATGTGTGCCACCCCATGAATGGTATTAAGGAATACGATCCATCATCCATGCAATTATAACAAGTAATTAACGTGTAAAAGATATCTAGGGAGTAGTGAAATCTAAGTAAACACATTTTCTCCAATTACTGCTCACAACTTTAGTTTAATTAGTTTATTTTCATTTTTATTATTTTATTTTGATTGCATCTTAGTATTGGGTTAGTTGAATAGCAACTAATTCCGCCCACTCTTCCAAAACCCGTGATTTTACTTGCTTTCATAAAAAATATAAAAACACAAAAATAATCATCCATCACCTCTAGAACTAGTATTTAGGCTTTCTAATCCTAGCGACACTATTCCTAAGCTGAACGATCAATCCCCCGGTACTTGTCACTATACTATACTACAACGATCAGGTACACTGCCTGGTGGGGGTTGTAAGCTTCTCGAGATCCCTCGAGAGGTAAAGCCTGTTGCGATTCCCACGCATCAAGTTTTTGGCGCCGCAGCCTGGGGAATAGTTATTGTCTAGGTTAGAATTTCTTTTTATTAGGTCTACTTGCTAGATTCCTTTCTAGTAAGATTTTATTTTTATTTTTAGGTTTTCTTTAGTCTATCTTATTTCTTCGTGTCTTTGTTCGTACTCTTTACCATCCGACATCATGGAAGGTGGTAACATCTTTGAACCCGTCATCCCACCACAACAAAACCCACCACTAGAACCCCTTAGGCCCCGAACCTTAGGAGAGTATTCCCGACCTAGCCACCACGGCTACCGAAACACCATTGAGCTCACCGGAGCCAATGTGACCCCTTTGCGATCCGACACCATCCGGTTGGTGCAAAGCGGATGTGCATTCCATGGACTTCGTTCCGAAGATCCAAACCAACATCTTAAGGACTTCCTCAAAATCGTAGATTCCATAGACCTAGATGTTGCAACTAGAGAGACGACCCGTTTACGCCTATTCCAATTCTCTCTTCGGGATCAAGCTAGTCAATGGCTTGAGCGTTTACCCGCGGGATCCATCACCACATGGGATGATCTCACCACTCGTTTCCTTGCTCAATTTTTCCCACCAGGGAGAACTACTAAGCTTAGAAATGACATCTTGATGTTCCAACAACGTCAAAATGAATCTCTTTATGAAGCATGGACTCGTTTCAAGGACTTACTCCAAAAAGTCCCTCATCATGGCATAGATCTTTGGCTCCAAGTCCAAATCTTTTATGACCATATCGACATCTCCACGAGGCGAGCCATTGACCAATCGGCCGGTGGTAAGCTACGTGATCTTAGTGCGAAACAATCATGGGAACTCATAGAAGATCTTGCTCTCTATGACAATGAAAGTTGGAACGATCCCCGTGACTTGAACAAAACGGTCAAGGGAATATCTTTGCCTTCGAACAACTCTAGCACTCCCGACCGTAGGATCATGGAACTTGAGGACCAAGTCAAGTTTCTCATGAAATCTTACGATGCTCCTAAGCCTTCAAGCTAAGTGAACAAAATCACTTCTTCATGCGAATTATGTAGTGGTCCCCATGACACTCGTGATTGTGTGGAACTCCCCGGAACAGCTTTTGCGGACTACGCATCCACGCGTACCGACGAAGCGGGAGATAAGTGGTACACTTTCAAGCCCGAGCCAAACACATACGGTGATTCATACAACCCCTCATGGAAAAATCACCCAAACCTTAGGTGGAAACAAAATCAGCCCAATTCCTCCAATCCGCCTAACCGTTACCAACCAACCGGTCCACCATCCAACCGTACTTTCAACAACAATCCTTCTAACAACTATGGTAGTACCAACAATCTTGAAGGATTGATGTCAAAGTTTATGGCATCTCAAGAAGTTCGCATATCTAAGTTTGAAGCCGATTTCAAACACAAGCAAAGCGAGATGACCACTAGAATTGACGCATTGTTGAAAGTTCTCAATGACCGAGAAATGGGAGCACTCCCAAGCGACACAATCAAGAATCCAAAACTAAACGTTAATTCCATATCTTCAGTTTCGTCACCCACTTCATGTCCACAATACTACTCGGTCAAATCAACGAGCACGTGTTTCAAACAAAACCAAGTTCTTCAAAAAGACCAATCAAATAAAACACCCCATGTAGAGCCGGTCAAAAGTATAGTTGAAACACCTCCTACGCAAGACCTTGACGATGAATTCTAGGAACTTCACCTTGAACGCCCCGTTATTGATGTCTTAGCGCGTGCTTCTTACTATAGTGCCCTCCTAGAAAAATATGAGAAGTTCAAACTAGGTAAAAATGGGACCGCCTTCGTTCAAAACAAGTTGCCTAAAAAGCTTGATGATCCGGGTATATTTGTTTTACCTTGTAAGATAGGAAGATCCGAAGCTTTCGACACACTAGCCGATTTAGGGTCAAGCCTCAACTTGATTCCCTTATCCTTATTCACCGCTCTTAAGCTAGGTAAGTTATAGGAAACGGAGGTATTGATAGGGCTAGCGGATGGGAGTATTGCCCACCCGGTTGGAATGATTAAGGATGTAGTTGTTCACGTAGGAAAGTTAACTATATTAGCGGATTTCCACGTCCTAGACATGCTTAGTGACACTACATGCCCATTATTGGTAGGAAGAGGATTTTTAGCAACCGCTAGCGCCATGATAGATTGTAAGGAGTCTAAGATAGCGGTAGGTGAAGGAGATACTTGGTCGGTGTACGATGTAAAGAAACATAGTTATGATTGTGATAATGAACCGACACCACATTGGGTAGAGATGAATAGGAGACCGTCTAGATATGGACCTTGGATAGAAAGGAACTTCATAGGACCTCAATGCCCATTTTATCTAGAGAAAGATTTCGTAGAAAAGACACATTCGGTAGAACAACTCATAGCTAGAGATGAAGAGCTAGACCCCTTTGAGGACCCCTTAGTCTTTAGGAAGATGATTGAATTCTTGAGCGTAATGCCTATTAATATAGAGATGAATAAGTGGAAAAGAGAGGGAGATAAGTGTAAATGGAGGTGGGACAAGCCACCTAAAGAAGGTGATGGAACATGGCATATGATCCGGATGGAGAAAAGTTTGAAAGGTCATACCACACTAAGGAAACCGATAGGAAGTTGAAACCTAAGTTTGATCCCAAAGATGTCCTCAATGAGGAACTCACCCGAATCACGTAGTAACCCATGACCTTGAGTCTAGCTACAAGACTCGTAAATAAAGAAAAGCGCTTCTCGGGAGGCAACCCATGTTTTGTGTGATTTTATTTGTTTGATTGTTATTTGCTTCCGTATGCATGCTTTGTTTTTATTGTTGGTAGATCATGTTTCTCAATTAAAAAGTGGAAATACTTTACTATGTTGTTTGGCCTAGTCTTAACTCCAACCTAAAAGTATTTTTGCAAAAGATAAGTGTAAGGGGAAACCCCAAATATGTTTTCAAGAAACACACAATCATGATTCTCCACAATTTTAAGTGAGCATGTATATTCGTATTTGTTAGAGTCAAATGCTTGTATTGAGTCATAATGAAGTTTTGCAGGATTTTCCAGGAAGTAGGACCAAGTTTTTCCAGAAATTTTCCGGAAACTTAACATAAGAATTTCTGCAGGTCCATTCTGACGGCGTCAGGGTTTTACTCTTGACGGCGTCAGGAGTAAAAATCTGGAAATTTTACCGGTTTTGTTTTTCTAACGGAATCTTATGGTTTTTGTGAATTATTAAGTTTTATAATCTCCAGGAGATCTGCAAACTTCATTCCACAAGCATTATATCTTACTTTGTTTTCTAGGATTTAGTAACTTATATAGGATGCCGCCGATTTTACGCGAGGTTGTCTTGTCAATTTTTTCAGGATTTACAGGTTATGCTCGACAAGGAGATGATTCATATTCTGGAAGGGAAGCTTTGATTGTTCATTTTCTTGGAGGAAGATCTAACCTGGCCAACCTATAATCCATACCGAGCGAATCAGGGGAGTATTTGATTTCATTCTCTTTACTTTTTCACTTTTACATTCTTTACTTGAACATTGGGGACAATGTTCATCTTAAGTGTAAGGGGAGGGTAAAAAGATGATACCTTACATATGCACTTTCGCTTGAGTTTGTTTTGTTTAATGGTAGATGTGTAATAAAACTATGAGAAATACTTGTTAGTGCAATTTTAGCGCCAAATTTAAAATTTTTTACAACATTTAGGAGTGAAACTTTAGCCATAGCAAGCGTCTCACGGATAGGAGATTGTATGACTAGCACATAACCGTATATTCAGAAAAATTTTCCACCCAAATATGTGAGGTTCGCCTTTAGATTTGATAGGAAAAACATTCATTATTAGTGCTTATGAGTGTACCGGTAGCATTTAGATTCTAGAACTTGCGTTAGTGATGCATCCCGAGACCGCTAGTGAGACTACATTCGTGTGGCAGGATTTACTACATGATAAGAGGCATTAGGATCACCCTTGTGTTAAACCCGTATCATAATTACTTGACCATTTAAGTCATATTACTTGACTAGTTAAGTCAACTAATTTTTCCCACACCCTTAGCGTTGTACTCATTTTTAGTACACGAAACCCCTAGTACACCCCTCCGAGCCTATATTTTCGTTTCTAACTTTAAGCATCTTACTTAAAGGAAGAATTTGTTACACCCCACTTAAATGTACACCCAAATCGCCTTAGCCTTCCGTGTATGCACTCATTTTTAGTGCATTATTGTTATTTGTTAAACCCTAAGTTAACTATCTAATTGATTACATGGTTGCTAAGTCGAGTCATATCCTTGTACATATTGTTTTGGGACGATTGGGACTCATGGGTAAGTACTTATTTTATGGAGTAATGGGGAAGAACATAATATTATTACCCCCATATGTGCGTTAATCTTAAAAGTGCTCCAAGTGTTTTAATTTTCTTAATTCGAGTCATTAGATTAGTTTAATGTAAAGTATGTAAAAATTCAAGTGTAAGGGGAATTTCCATTCCCTATGATGTATTATTTTGGATGGTAGGGCAAGAGTGTATGCAAAAAAAAAAAAAAAAAAAAAAAAAAAAGAAAAAAAGAGAAAAAACATACGGACTACCATCCCTTTTTTATTCTATGTTCATTTTATGTTTTTGTTATTTCTCATTTATTAGCTTAAGTCGAGTCTAGTCTTGGCTTAGCAATGCCATACTATACATGTAATTGACCAAGATTGTTAACTCGCCACCAGTAATAACTTCCTTTATCCAACAAAACCGTGTAATTCATATCCCTATACCTAACGTTACAACCCTTTAAAAGACCTCTTGGATTGTTTATCCTAGGTGCTTACGCCATGTGGTGGAGGTTTGATCCTTTCTCAAGCCTATGGTAATCTATTTTGCTATGACAGGTAGTGAGAGATATCTTCCATTTCCATAATGTTATATTACTTTATTACACCCGAGAGATGTGAGTATCTAAACACTATTTGTGAGGTGCTTGTGTATGACCTCCGAGCTTGTCTATTGGTCTTTAGTGGAACGATTATTTGTTGTAATTACTTTTATATTAGTGTTAAATGACCCCTAACTTGTCTTTTGACTAGAATAAAAGCGCATTTGCTTGAGGACAAGCAAATCTCAAGTGTAAGGGTATATGATAAGGCGAAAAATGAACCACTTTTAGGGGGTCATTTAAGCCCGAATCTGAACTTATTTGATCAAATATTGCCCTAATCATTCCTTTTGTGATTTTAGGTACTTGGAGAGTGAATTCTTGAAAAGAAGCCATTTTGGACGTTTTTGGAGCATAAAAGTGAAGAAAATGGCAAAGTCTCAATTTTCCATGCTGGGAACAGTTGGTGACGGCGTCAAGAGTAATTTCCTGACGGCGTCAAACCTCAATAATAAAATTCGAGAGTTCATGAAGGCGTCAAGAGAGTTCATGACGGCGTCAAAACCCCATGAATTAAAATCCGTAGTTGATGACGGCGTCACACACAGGGCGTCAAGAGTAATTTGTGTGACGGCCTAGGCCTTGACGGCGTCAGAAGTAGATCAAGGCCGTCCGAGGAAGTATTTGGCGGCGAGATGACGGCGTCACACCTTTGTTCTTGACGTCGTCATCCCTATTTTCCTATATATAGTTTTCTAGTTTTTCACATTTAGGGAGAGGAGTATTGGGAGAAACCCTAAAGACGATTTTGGTGTAACTTTACAGGTTTTTCAAGGGTTCCAACCCCTTGATACCTTGCATGATTAATCAAGATAAGTGTTCTTCTAAATCAATCAATATGTCTATGTGTTGGTTGTCTATATCTTGTTCTTGTCTTAATTCTATCATGCTAGGCTAGATCTCTTTTGTGTTTGCTTAGATCTAATGAAACCTAGATATTGATTATGTGTTGATTACTTGTTTATTCTTGTCTTGGATGAATGATTTATATGTTAGGCTTAAGAAAACTGGCAGATCTCCAAATGGTAACATGCTTGAACGTCTTAAGAAACATGAACCGAGGCACACTAGGTCTTTATTGGTTGTATTTAATGCATGAGCCACTGTTTACAATCCCTATAGTTGTGCTGGGCATGGTGTAGGAGGAGATAAGAGCTCATAGAATTGGGGAGTTATGTGTGCCACCCCATGAATGGTATTAAGGAATACGATCCGTCATCCATGCAATTATAACAAGTAATTAACGTGTAAAAGATATCTAGGGAGTAGTGAAATCTAAGTAAACACATTTTCTCCAATTACTGCTCACAACTTTAGTTTAATTAGTTTATTTTCATTTTTATTATTTTATTTTGATTGCATCTTAGTATTGGGTTAGTTGAATAGCAACTAATTCCGCCCACTCTTCCAAAACCCGTGATTTTACTTGCTTTCATAAAAAATATAAAAACACAAAAATAATCATCCATCACCTCTAGAACTAGTATTTAGGCTTTCTAATCCTAGCGACACTATTCCTAAGCTGAACGATCAATCCCCCGGTACTTGTCACTATACTATACTACAACGATCAGGTACACTGCCTGGTGGGGGTTGTAAGCTTCTCGAGATCCCTCGAGAGGTAAAGCCTGTTGCGATTCCCACGCATCACCACTGAAATGAATGAAAAAACTAAGGTATTCTTACTTCATAGGATTGGAAATGGAAGAGAAGTTGGGGAAAAATATGTAACACCATGTTATATTGAGGGATTGTTTGCCTCAGATGGAATTTTAGACCTTGACCAAGATAAGAACTTCATTTCCCAGGAATATGTGGTTAAACTTGATTTAAAATATGATTAGAGAATGGGGATAAGAAAATTGATAAGAAGTTGTCTATGAAATTAGTAGGAGAAACTATGGGGGATTCCATTGAAAAAACCAAAAGCTATAAGCTGGAGTTCTATGTTAACTGATGTGTGCTTATTCACACATCCTTTTTAGGCCCTAAATCAGACAAAAAAAAAAAAAAAAATACCAAATACTAACCAAATATGCCAAGAGAATGTATGTTTTTGTATTTGTGTATGTGCAGGTACGAATATGTGAAAAATGGACAAAAACAAAGCCAAACTGACAAAACGAGCATGAGTATGGAAAAAGGTCAAAACCCGGAGCCGGGGAAGCTTGATGATCAAAGAAAGCTTAAAATATCAAAAGAAGTCCTCAGAGATTCAGAAAGTTACAAGATTAGTCCCTGGTCAAAGTTTAAAGAGTTTGGCAATTTCAGTCCCTCATCTTTCAAGAAATTACAAAAATGGTCCCTTGAAGAAATAATTGAAGAAAAGGCAACATTGGTCATCCATGAATCAGAGAATTACAAAAGAGACCCTTGGATCAACTTTGGAAAAATGGCAGCAAAGGTCCTTGGAATTTTTATAATTACATGAATGGTCCTTGCCTAATATTACTACTCCATACAACCGGATCCACAACAATTAATATTAACCCAAAATTATCCAAGCCCAAAACACAACAGCCCAATCCACCACTACTAATATTACCCGATCCACTCCATATACACGGTCAACCCATAAGTTAAAACCCGGTCAACACCCTTATTAATAAAAACACCCAAAACTAATTTCCCGCCCCCCATTTTACCTTTTACCCAAATCCTAAGAACCCTAACACTATTCACACGCGTAAAATCCTAATTCACCACAAGTAAGGGCACATTGATCTAATTAATTGCATCTAGAAGGTCCTGACATGTCACGGAATGACACGTCAGTGATCCACTTGAGAGTGTGTGCCTCATGATTGGGTAATCATTTAATCAAACGGCTGAGAGTTGAAGATTGGGGACCAAGGTGTATCGTAGGGATGATATTGATTCAAAGAAGCACAAATGCACGCGGATTGATGACATGGACATGTTAGAAGGATCCAAGAGCTCTCTTCAGCCTCCTATATATACCCCCTTCATTCACAGATTATGTGTGTAGGTTTTTTATAAAAGTTTGCTTATTGTTCTGTTTTTATTGTAATTTCACTTTTAGTAATGTAATCCAACTTTCTTAATCAATATAATTTCAGTTTTATTTTATTTAGCTTATTATTTCTCATTTAGTTTTGTTATTTACTGTTTTTATTAGTTTAATCCTTGTGAGTTTATTTCAGTTTCTTAATTAAAGCTTTGTTCATCTTATATTGAAAATCCAAAAAAAAAAAAAAAAAAAAAAAAATCAGAAAAAGGATATAAAAGTAGTTTTAATTCATTCAAATTCAGCTTCAATTAGCTATTTCTGTTTGTGATAAGCTTATATAAGCTACCTAGCTTATTGTGAGCTTATTTTTTTTTTAAATTCAAAATTCCAAAAAAGTCAAACTGTGGTCAAACATAGCTTATTGGAATAAGCTCAGCTTATTTGAGGAGTATAAGACAACCAATAAGGAGCCCTTTGGGCTGTCAAAAAAAAAAAAAAAAAAGGCTAGCTAAGTGAACCCCTTCCGTTTCAGCTGAGGGGGATTTCTCTTTGTAAGTTTTCCATTTATTTTTATTATTGCATAATCATAGTAGTAAGTAGTGTAGATCTGTTTATTAGTGCTTGTTTATGTTTTACATTAGTAGTTGAATCATAATTAGTTTAGTAGTGACTTAGTTTGTCATTTCATCATAAGTTTGAGGTTATTGGTGTGTTTCTGTTTCAATACTGCTTCATTGGTTTGGATTTGTATTTCTGTGGTTCTGGCTGTTTGAGATCTATGTTTTTGAGCATAATTGGTCATTGTTGATACTGAGTTGGTGTTTGGAATTGAATTAAGGTTTAGTTAATTCATACTAAGTTGAGACAGTTACATTCTAGGGTGTTTGGATTAAGGAGGTTTGATGGTTTTAGTGTTGTTTCAGAGGTTATTGTCTGCTTAGATACATTACTTAGGGTAATATTAAGGCTTAACTTGCATAAAATTAGTAGTACAATATAAAAAAAGGTCAAAACATCCTTTGGTCTCATCATTAGTTTAACTGTTAGTTTGTTTAGGTTGCATAAGCTTATAGTTAGTTACAATAATAGTTTAGATAGCTTATTTTAGATTTATAGAAGCTTATTACAACTTAAGTAATCATTTAGGACAACTATAAATTCATTTTAGTCAAAGTTTCATAAAAACAAGTTGAAACATCAGGTTTGGTCATAACTTTGTTAGAGTTTGTAGGATTTACTATTGATTGGAAATTAGTTTGGCTTGTTGATTTTAGAAGATTACCAGCTTGAGAATCAATTTCAAAAAGAAAATCTCTGTTTGGAATTCATTTGCTTATTGAAAATCTGAGTTTAAGTTGTGTGTTTGGCCTTAAAGTTCCCCTGCACATCTGTTCTTGTTCAACTTTCTAGGTAGCCGTTAGGTTAGTAATTTGTCTTTAAAATTAGTGCTCTTGGTAATTCTGTCATCTCAACAGGTCAGAGGATTGTTTGCCTCCATAAGCTCACCATTATCAGCTTAATTGTAATGCTTATTTGACCAATTAAGTTGAGTGGTTCATGCTAGTATCTGTTTCTAGATTAGGCATGCTAGTGATATTTTGTGCTTGATATCTAAGATTTGTGGTTTATCTGAGTTCATTTGTACCTTAAGTTGCTGTTCCCATTGAGCTTTTGCCTGTAGCTTTTCTGTTTGGATTATTGCTTATTCAAAAGTGCTTAATCAACTGATTTTCGCCCATATCTGTGTTTCTGTGATCATTTGGTCTTAATATTGTTCCATTAAGCTTATTTGAGTCATAGAATCATTTGTTCAAAGTTTGGTCAAGTTTGGTCAAAGTTTGCTTATAAATAAGCACTCCATATAAGCTGCTTTAAGCCATTCAGCATTTCCTTAGCTTATTTCTCACTTTTTTAATTTTTTCTAGGTTTATATTAATATTTTAGATTTTTCCTGAATTTTTCACATTTTTCTGAATTCATTTGCTATTTTTCTCATTTAATTTTGTTTTTATTCAAATTTTAATACTTTTTAAATTCCAAAAATCCCAAAAAAATCAGAAAAAGCCTAAAAAATCCAAAAATATTTTAGATATTAGTCTTCATTTATTTTAGATTTTTAGAAATTAATTTAGCATTTTTCTCATTTAATTTGAATTTTAATTACTTTTTAATAGTTTTTAATTCATAAAAATTACACAAAAAGCCAAAAAAAATATATTTTCAGTTTTAAAAATAGTTTTTAGTTATTTTAGAATTTCAAAAATTTACTTTGCATTTTTCTCACTTAATTTCCATTTTCTTTTAATTTTTAATTAGTTAAATTAGTTTTTAATTCATAAAAATTAAATAAAAAGTAAAAAAAAAACAATTTTTTTTCCCTTTTTCTCAAAATTTTCTTTTATCATTTTTAACTTAGGAAAATTATTTTCAAGTTCGTAATATTAGTATAACTTAAAATTCATTTTTTAATTCGCGCATTTACGTTTAATTTGCGTTTTAGCTTACGGTTTTGATTCTACGTTACATTTTAGGTTTATTTGAATTATTTGCTTTAGTGTTTAATTCTGCTTCATTTTAATATTCATTCGTTTAAATCTCATTAAAATCACTTTTCTCCACTTTCACGAACCGGGAATTTGAAATTCCATTCACACCTTCACACGGACTACGACCTCGGGTTTTGCTTATTTCTTAGCAATTCCTTTGAGAAATACTATACTACAACTATATTTGAGCAATCAAATTTTGGCGCCGCTGCTGGGGAAGGTTGAAGTGAATTTTTGATTTTCTTTTTCGAAATTGTGTTTTGAAAACCTTCCTTTGTATATATTTTCTATAAAAATATAAAAATTGAAAAATCAAAAACACTTTTTCTAAGGTGTTTTCAAAAATACAAAAAGAAAGTTATAGCCTCGACTCCCTCGTGGAAGAGGGGGCGTTGTAAACCAAATAAGCTTAACAACATAAGAACACGTAAAATTAGTTGCTAATCGGATTACTTTAATTCTACAACCGAATAAGCGGAAAATACGGAAGCTTAGACATTAAATTGCAAGCTAAAGAGAGAAACACTCTTCTCTCCCGTTCCGTCGCGAGTAGTTTTTGAAGGAAACGGTTACGATTAATGTAACGTTTGAAAAAAGAGAATAAAAGTTTTAAGTTTTTGAATTTTGTTTTCTCAAAAAAAAAAAAGAAAGAAATAAAAACAAAAAGATTTTCCTTTTGCCTTTTGATTTTCCTTTTATTTTTCAAATTTGTGATTTTTGTGGTGTATGAACACCCGTTCATCTTCTAAACGTCTTATTTCTCCACTTTCGAACCCAGAAAGTTTGTTTCGTCACTCACACCAAGTTCTTTTGCCAAACACGGAGGAAATGAACCAGAACGAACAACACTTGGGACCCCCGCCGATGAGTGGTACTTGATGAGTGTGTAAATACTTATCATTTTATACCCATATTGAACTGTAAAAACACTAAAAACAACCAAATATGCCAAATTATATTGCAAATATCCTTGGATTGTGTTTTTATGTGTTGTAGGTACAAAAAGATTGAAAACGAGGCAAAAGTGGATAAAACCAAGCACGAAATTGGAAAGAGCAAAATTTACGAAATGAGGACATCGGAGCAAATATACGAGATTTTGAGCATTGAATGAAGATTATTGAAGCCCAAAGAAATAAGCTCAACTCAAGCCTATTAAAGACCCAAGCCGAGCCTAATTATAAATTCCAACCAAACACTATTAAATCCCATAATAGTTACTTAAAATTTGCTACCCAACCACACCATCGCAAAATTTGGGTCCATTATACATGACCAATACCTTATCCAACTTCTATTTTATTTATGGGTGGTGTTGACTAGTGTGACGTGGCTAAATGAAATACATTCATTTTTTTCTTGGAGACCACTTATCTTTTTGGGATGATTATAAAAGAAATGGAGCACGCAAGAATAGAAAAGAGGAGGAGACGCCACACATTTGTGTGTCTGTCTACACACAATCTCAACCTCCACTCAATTTACTGTCATTAAACATTTCATTATTGTCTATTTATTTCGATTTCAGTAGCAGTAGAGAAGAAAGGAAACCATGTAGCAACTTTGTCATTTTTCTTAACTAATATAGTTACTTTAATAGTAAAGTCATTTACCTTAACGTAGTATTGTTGTTTTTTTTAACTCAGCAAATCAAACAATCTTTCATTTTTGTTCCAATCATTAGATAGTAGTTACACAATAGTTTTTAATTCTTTTCTTTTAATTAAGATAAGGGTAAGATTTAATGACGTAGTTAAATTTCATTTTAGTTTTTAATTTGGTTTGAATGCGTAACTGTTTGCGGTATCTTTTTAAAACCTTTTTTTTTTTTTTTTTTTTTTTTTAATTTGCTCTTTTATTGAATATTTTCTAGTATTGATAAGGTTTTCAGTTTCTTAGACTAAGAAGAAGAAAAAAAACATTTTTTATTTTCAATTAAAATTTTTGTTTTATCTTTTGAAATTGGTGACTCTTAAGAGGTATTTAGTTGCGATGACAAAAAGAGATTATGGGTATATGAGCTTGTAGATTTTGGTTATTGATGGTAGCATGACATGGAGTTCATTTTATCCGTAGTCTTTATATTCGGTGACTTCTAATCCCTTTTCGATTATCTCTTTTATGTTTATTGCCATGTTTAGCTTAGTAGTTATTATTATTGCTTTATTTGTTGCTTTTAGTGTAGTTTTTATTATATGCGAGTAGTTTATATATGTTAGTTTAGAAATATGCTTATTATTGTTGGATTAATTGTTATTGTTAGCTTAGTAGTCATGAGTAGTGAGTAGACCTTTTATATGCTTGTTGAGTAGATTATTTCGTAATTAAGTGTGGTTTTATAAAAGTTAGAAAATATATTAGTTAGTAATTTTAAGTTACTTAATTTGAAATTTTGGTTACTTGACCGGGCAAAAGCCGTGAAAATAATTGGGTTTTAATTTAGATATTGATATCTCTTTGTGAAAAATCGTTTTCAAAAGAAACCAACGTTGTGAGAAAATAATTATTTGTAAGAGATATTAATTCATTAATAAAGGACTTCATTGAAATAATATACCACACTTAAAGATCTTGATAATTTTCTTAACAAGTATATCTTTTTATCATATATTTCTTATTTGCTTGCTTAACATATTTTTAGTTGTGATCTTTTATCGTTAGATTAATATTATTCACTTGGAACTAGTGTTATTATTATCTTTGCTTTAATCATTTAGTTTTAGGCCCGTTTAAGGTTTAGATTACGTTTTAGTATAATTGTGATTGACGTGCTTTACGTGTTTATTAATTTGAGTTATTTTGAACTGTTATTTGCTTAATTTAGTTTATAAATTCCAAATCTCTCTTTAAATCTCATTCAAATCACCCGATCACGAACTTGAACCAATTCACCATTTCACACCTCGTCGGGACTTAACGACCCGGGAAAACACTATACTCTGGGAGAATACGCGTGGTTTGACTACTTTCACCATCCTTTGGTTAAGTGGTTGATCAGGGCGTATCAAATTTTGTCGCCGTTGCCGGGGAAGAGTGAAGCCGTTTATCGATTCAAGTTTGCAGATTAGTGATTGAGGACCCTTTGATGTGCTATTTGTTAGTGCAAGTTTTAAATTTATAAGAGTGAATTACCAAATCTAGAAACAACACATACGAGCAAGTGTACTCGTCCGTTATAGTAAGATATGATGGTAAGTCGGGATCGTTCACAGGGATTTGTGAGTGAATCAAAATATAAGTCTAAAAGTTAATCTCTAATGTACGCAAATAAGATAATAAGCAAATTCAATAAATTAAAAACTACACTTGTTTAGACTAGTTTTCTACTTAATGACACACATGATTGTGATAACTTTTGATAACATGTTGGTTGAAATAATTAGATGGTGATCTAATCTATTGTTTTTACAAGTTAAACCTTCGTCAAGATTTTAGTTCATAAAAGCAAGCTTTAGGTGTAAACCAATCAATTCAAGATCTATCCAAGGTTCATAAGGTATGGTGGATATCTTAAACACAAGACAAACTCTTATTACAAATCAAATACTCTTAGGAAATGGTCAATACAAAAGGTAACCTCTTCATAGACAAAAAGGTCACAACTGTTTATAAACATTTAAACTTTCGTCCAACTAAAGGTTTACAAACAATCCGATTTGATGTTATAAAAGCATTCTCATTACAATCATGCTTCTTGTTTCTTTGTTTAGTCAAGAATAATTATGGTGAAAAACAATCATTCTTAGACAAATGATTATAACTAATTGAATAATAACAAATCTTTCGACCCTTGAAACTATTATCAGTTAGTTAACCTTGGCTAAACAAATGTCACGATGAAACTTAAGGTACAATTGGTTCTTAGGATTGACTTGAAATTGAATTAAAACATGTTATCACAATCATAACTATCACTAAGTATAAAACATCATCAAAACAAGTGTAAAAAGATTACTAGCCACTCATAGCAAACATGCAAATAAACTCAGAATATTTAACATTAGAATCCATGGTTTTAAGTCTTACAATACTTTGAAATTGATAACAAATGACAAGGTATTGATAACCTAAGTGTTGGTGATGATTTCTTGAGATTTTCGGACTCCAAATGTTGTTTCCTTGGTCCTCCAAAGTTCCTGGTTCTCTCTGCACGAATTTCCTCCTTTGAGAGCTAGATGATGACAATAATTGTGAGTAGTAATGAGAGTAAATGGTATCTTGAATGGTGTCTTAAATTATGAACTTTTGAGGTCCTTATATGCTTGTCCAATATTCCTAGTAATGAATAGGGAGTTAAATGCTGGAACTTGGACAAAAAGATACTAAGAAGGGCCTAGAACCATGGGACAAAAGACCAAGATTCGTGCACAAAAGTTGGCAAAAACATGATCGGTTGCGGGTTGATACCGATTGGATGGAAATGGTCATAATGGCAATCCGATCGGTTAGACTCCAACCGATCGGATGGTAGATCCTGGCTTCTTTGGGACTTTGACTTTAACTTGTGTAGCTCTTTATGCACTATCCAAACTTGATTAACTTCTGAACTAGGAACTTTGAGATGACAAAACTTAGGTTCTCATATGAATTGCTTCATAGATTGGACTTTTGAGCTTGGGAATCTTCGTGTAATCGCGTATACTTCATTTTCTTCACTTTTTCTCCATTTTTCCTGCATTTGGCTACATATGCTACAAAAACATACTTTGATACGATTTAGTGGCAAAAGCATATAAAAACAACCAAATAACATACACAAAAACACTAATAACGCTTATAAAAACATGTTAACTTTGAGCGTTATCAAATCCCCCACACTTAAACTTTGCTTGTCCTCAAGCAAATCTAGAAGAAAACTAAATATCCACATGGTAACCAAGAATTATTAGAAAAATGTGATGCAAATCCACCAAGTACAAGTACAAGATAAGATTCATCATTTTTAAACTTAAGTGGTGAAAAATCGAGATGTTTTACAATACCCAATGATTTTCTCGCTTGATTAACATTTCTAAGCATCTCACGAAAAAGAAACAAAGTACAATTAACTCTATCACTCATTTATTTAGGTAGTGGAGTATATATATGAGAAATCACACTCATTGCTCAGTCATAATCTAATTATTATCATAAGCTTGTACAAGAAACAAAACTACAGCGCAATGGCGTAAGCACCAAGTCTACATATCAAAGAGGTCTTTTATTTGGGTTGTAATGTAAGGTTTTGGGTTGTACCAGGCTTATGTTCAAGCATCTCATACAAAAACATAATAGATTACTAGCGCGAGTTCTTGATTACTCAAAAACCGGATGGTCACTATAATATTCTTGCACTTGACATTCTAACAAAGCCAATACTATATCCGGATAGATAAAGTAATTTGGTAAGGGTAGGGATAAGGCATGGGAATATTTATGAAATTGGTTTTAAAATAAAAATAAAATCAAGTCTAAGTCTCATTGTTGCTAGTTACCGAACAAACCACGAACCTGTAAATGATTATAGTTAAAATCTTCCTCTTCTTCAAATATCGATACATCGATTCGCCATAACAATATTCTTCATACTTAGCACATTGGCTAACAACATATCACAAAATTTCCTTTATCTATTTATTCTAATAAACCAGAATAATTTACAAGTCATATAAAGCACACCATGCATTTAATTTGCTAATGTGTTTGCGCTGTGATTGGTCGAGTGTTTAATGCGTACAACCTTTCAATGCAATACTTCCTCACACCTTATAATCAATTACACTCCTACTACACCCATTAAATTCAGTGAACTAATGTAATCTTCCTCTATACGTTTCAATGAATGCGTTTAATGTCATAAAAACCTTCCAAAAGTATTCCATATCAAATGATTTGATAACTGAAACTCACAAAATGGTCAAAAGCAAACAAGCAACCATATCAAAAAAATTCATCTTTGCTGTCTATACCCTAAAATTAGGGATGATCTTGATTCATAATATAACACCACCTTCTCCAAGACTTTACGATTAACAAGTTGAATTAAGTATGTGTTTAAAGAAATAATGCATCACTGTGCCAGTGATTTGTACATTGTCCGGTAAGTATCCATTTAATTTTAATTTTATGGTTTTTATTTAAATGTAGTACAAATTACAATTATTTCTAAGATTAATTACTTGATAAATTAATTTTAATATTTGTGTTTCATCAGAACCCTAAATTTTTTTGGTCGAAAGCATCTTGATATATTTCTATTTATTATGTTACAATTTATTTTTGCAGGTATAATTTGATTAGGGAAGATTAACCAGGTTTGACAAATTTTCTCTTTTCACTCTTCAATTTAAGTGTTAGTAGATGATATGGATTAATGAAAACTATAATTTGTAGTTTATGTTCTATGTGTATTTTTTATGCACACCAACTATTTGATAAATTGTATTTGTGTAATTGTCATTTGTAGGGCAAAAATGAAGCACATGATGATTCCTTATAACAAAGAGATGTTGTTATCTGTGATGATTCAACCGTTGAATTTGTTGAATTACATGTTTGTATTTGTTCACTTCATTTCAATGTTCGTATTTGTGTTTCAAGCTGGTCGATTGTGGTGCTTTTGTTTGTGTAATTGTCATTTGTCTCCATTCTGTAAACAATGACAATAGACATCAATCTGTGGTGAATGGTTTAACAGTTTGATAAAGGGATAAGAAACATAGATGATACCGATGGACATGCCAATGACGTAACTTTATAAACATCATATTTGTTTTATTTATATTATTAAACTCATATTGTAACAATTCGCAATTTCAGGTTAACTTTTATTCCTGAAAATTTCACTATTCACTTTTTACTATTCACTTTTACTATTCACTTTTTACTATTCACTTTTCACTATTCATCTCAGAAAATTTTATTTCATATTCTCGTAAGTTAAACTATTTTAACGATAATCCGAGAGTTTGACGCTCGTCGGATCATTTCTGCAAAAATCACAAAGCCGTGTCCGAGATTTACTTTTAGGTTTAAACGTCCTTCCAGCATCCCGATATATCCATAAAACATTATAAACAATAGAAATATGATTTTCTCTCATTTTAGGACAATTCCAAAAGTTTCGGAATTTTACGTTTTTCAGTTCAGCGTTTTACGCGAATTGCGCGTTTTAGACCCGCGTTTCCAGTTTTTAGCAGGGTTTTCGCACCCGATAGAACCTACCACTCATTTTATATTTTATTATGGACTATATTGACATGTTTGACCATACTTTCAAGTTTCATATTTTTAGGATACCCGGTTTTACGTTTCGTGGCCTAAAAACTTACGGTTAGCAACTTACGGAGTCAAAACTAGCTCTATATCTAGGATAATACCAACCAAGGCACACCTCACCCTCCTTATCCATCTTGAACCGCCACTTAGGGGGGGGGGGATTCACCCTTTAGGTGTCTTGATCTTATGCTTAGTGATTTAGGATGATTACATGTGTTTTTCTTGCAAAAATATCCTAAAATCCTAACCTCCTCATTTTTAGTATAAAAGAGAGCATTCTCTTCCTTTCTCCTTGAATACCAACGACCCAAAACACATAAAATAACCCATTGTGATCATGATTCTTTCAAGTTTCATCCATCATAAGTATAGCCTTATGTTCCTTGCATGATCCTTAACACCTTTCATCCATAAAACACTAAAATTCACCACAAAAACTCATCAAATTTCCAAGTGTTCTTAGTGAAGATTTTTACTAAAGGTTGTTTTTATGTTAGATTAGTGTTTATCAAGGGATTATAAGATAGGGTTTTTGATATGGAAGCATGGCTATGGTTGGAAAAGTTTAGCAAGATTTAGTAGTGATTCTTGGTTTTGATCTTGGTTCTAGTTAAGTTTCTTCACAAGTTGTAAGCAAACCCTTATACACTTTCTTGCTCAATATCATTTCATGCTTATTATGTTTCTTTCATGCTATATATGGTCTTTGTATTGTGTTCATGATGTTTAAAAATGGATAAAACAAGTATTGGTATACATATGTTAACTTATGACAAGTAAACAAGCAAACTAGTGATTTTTATGGAAAACCACGACCACAATAGTATAACTTTGATATTTGACACTTACTTACTGTTAAAGAGGACTTAACAAGGAAAACATAGCAATTTGAATGACCCAAAACGAGTACACGAGTCAAAAGTTATGACCATTTGAAGTTAGCGAAACCAAAACGGCAAATCTGCCTAATTAGCATTCTGATCAAATTATGATTTTGAAAGTCCCACTTCTGGTCCGATTCATCAAAAAGTTAAAACACGAAAGTTGTCCGGAACGACGTTTTCGTTCAGGAACAAAGAAGCTCGAGCCCTGAAAACGCTTTCTGAGTGATAATTTTCTTCAAATTCTTAACAGCCCGTTTTAAGTACCAAGTAACTATATAATTGTTATAATTAGATGAGACCAAGGGGTCTAATGACCTAAAGCCAAGACCACAACCATGGCTAAAGCCAAGGTTGAGTCTCAAGACCATGGTAACATGACCAAAGTCACGGCAAAGCCACGGCTAAAGACCATATAACTATTAAAGATCAAAAGCTTATATATATATGTTATCGAATACTACAATAGTAGGGAGCCTCATGTGAGGAGTTCATTGAGTAAGCCGTCGAGACGAGTTGTGGATTTACGAGTTAAAGTGTCCTGGCTCCTCGAACGTTTACTTCATGACTTCTGAATTATGTCGGCCTGAACGGTAGTAAGAGATATACAAACTATACATGTTTCATAGACCACTTATATTCAAAGACTTACACTATATACTAAGTACTACATCATGAACATTATGCAAGACATATATGGGCAATTCTTCGTATTCTTAGACGTTACTCAAAACCTAAGTCGCAACGTTCTATTATAGGCTACTCTTAGAGACTTTCGTGATTCGACTACCACTTTCATTTCTCATTACATAGACTTAAGGTGAGTCATAGCCCCTACTCTTTTCGTACTTGTTTTAACTCTTGGGGGGGATACATGCTCAACTACTTGCTTACTTGTACAAATACTCAAAACATTTATACTTGATTATTTTATACTTGACTGTCTTATACTTGATGGCATTATACTTGATTTCATACATACATGACTGTCTTTTATCTTTGGGAAGTGGCTCCCAGTAAACTTATGTCTTTGGGAAGTGGCTCCCAGTTGTCTTTGGGAATTGACTCCCAGTTGTCTTTGATACATCCTAACATTTGCGAATGTTTGGATACATCATAAAAGTGAGGTCTTCAGAGATGAAGTAGAGACTCACTACTAATTGCTTAATTGTCTTGATGAACTTATACATGTCTTTATTATACTATATGTTAGCAGTGGGTTGTGAACACACAGGTTACAAGTCTCTTATGGCGGGACTTGTAACTGAGTGGATTCTCAATGCCTTTGCTGTGTGATCATTCTTTAAGGCTTTTCAACTGTTTTAAGACAAACTCTATGAACTCACCAACCATTGTGTTGACACTTTAGCATGTTTATCTCAGGTTAGTAAGGCGATAGCTAGTGCATGGAACTTAGAGACAAGCTGCATATTCTGAAGACTTACGCTTTTATCATTTACCATTCAAAACATTTATATACATTTATGTATCATACTTTGGAATCTCATGTTTGTAACTTTGAATTCATTAATCGAATGGTAACTTTTCAAAACGTCTCATTTAGAGTTCGTTTTCTATAACTTGTACTTTGTATTATGAAGTAGCACCCCTATGACACAGTCTTCCGCTGCGGTATTTTGGGGGTGTTACAGATTGGTACCAGAGCCTTGGTTATAGAGAACTAGGTTGCATTTAGTGCCTAGACTATAATTGCTATATACGTTGGGACCTTCCTCTTTATTTGCCTTACACACAATACATACACATATGCTTTTTGGTTAGAGGTTTGCTTAGTTCCACGCTGTTAGATGATGTGACTTTAGTATTATAAGGAGCCCCAGAGATTAGCCGAGTCATTAAAAACATGGAGCTCAGTAATAACTAATTAGTTAACTTGATCTTGTGACAGTTCTTGTTTGATGAGACACAAGATTTGAGTTAAATAATATTATTGCTTAGCTTTAGGGATTTGATGGCTTGATTATCTTACTATCGGCCTCAGAAGGCGGATTTTGTGTCGGAAATTCTTAAGTAGGATGATTTAGAATCTCCTTATTTAAATGGATTGGGACGCCTCTTCAGTTAAATAAAGAAATTGTAAATCACCGAACCATAAGTTTATGATACCTTACTTACATAAATTTGGACGCTTCTTTATGTAAGTAATGTGTTATAAATAAGTGGGCTTAATTGTAGCCGATACAACTCCTTAACCAGAACCTTAGACGAATCAGAGTGAACACCACTACATTATAAATCCCGAATTCTCTTAGACACACCGTAAGTAGTTAACATCAACTGAACTTCGGGACGAAGTTCTCCTTAAGGGGTAGAGACTGTAACAATTCGCAATTTCAGGTTAACTTTTATTCCTGAAAATTTCACTATTCACTTTTTACTATTCACTTTTACTATTCACTTTTTACTATTCACTTTTCACTATTCATCTCAGAAAATTTTATTTCATATTCTCGTAAGTTAAACTATTTTAACGATAATCCGAGAGTTTGACGCTCGTCGGATCATTTCTGCAAAAATCACAAAGCCGTGTCCGAGATTTACTTTTAGGTTTAAACGTCCTTCCAGCATCCCGATATATCCATAAAACATTATAAACAATAGAAATATGATTTTCTCTCATTTTAGGACAATTCCAAAAGTTTCGGAATTTTACGTTTTTCAGTTCAGCGTTTTACGCGAATTGCGCGTTTTAGACCCGCGTTTCCAGTTTTTAGCAGGGTTTTCGCACCCGATAGAACCTACCACTCATTTTATATTTTATTATGGACTATATTGACATGTTTGACCATACTTTCAAGTTTCATATTTTTAGGATACCCGGTTTTACGTTTCGTGGCCTAAAAACTTACGGTTAGCAACTTACGGAGTCAAAACTAGCTCTATATCTAGGATAATACCAACCAAGGCACACCTCACCCTCCTTATCCATCTTGAACCGCCACTTAGGGGGGGGGGAGTCACCCTTTAGGTGTCTTGATCTTATGCTTAGTGATTTAGGATGATTACATGTGTTTTTCTTGCAAAAATATCCTAAAATCCTAACCTCCTCATTTTTAGTATAAAAGAGAGCATTCTCTTCCTTTCTCCTTGAATACCAACGACCCAAAACACATAAAATAACCCATTGTGATCATGATTCTTTCAAGTTTCATCCATCATAAGTATAGCCTTATGTTCCTTGCATGATCCTTAACACCTTTCATCCATAAAACACTAAAATTCACCACAAAAACTCATCAAATTTCCAAGTGTTCTTAGTGAAGATTTTTACTAAAGGTTGTTTTTATGTTAGATTAGTGTTTATCAAGGGATTATAAGATAGGGTTTTTGATATGGAAGCATGGCTATGGTTGGAAAAGTTTAGCAAGATTTAGTAGTGATTCTTGGTTTTGATCTTGGTTCTAGTTAAGTTTCTTCACAAGTTGTAAGCAAACCCTTATACACTTTCTTGCTCAATATCATTTCATGCTTATTATGTTTCTTTCATGCTATATATGGTCTTTGTATTGTGTTCATGATGTTTAAAAATGGATAAAACAAGTATTGGTATACATATGTTAACTTATGACAAGCAAACAAGCAAACTAGTGATTTTTATGGAAAACCACGACCACAATAGTATAACTTTGATATTTGACACTTACTTACTGTTAAAGAGGACTTAACAAGGAAAACATAGCAATTTGAATGACCCAAAACGAGTACACGAGTCAAAAGTTATGACCATTTGAAGTTAGCGAAACCAAAACGGCAAATCTGCCTAATTAGCATTCTGATCAAATTATGATTTTGAAAGTCCCACTTCTGGTCCGATTCATCAAAAAGTTAAAACACGAAAGTTGTCCGGAACGACGTTTTCGTTCAGGAACAAAGAAGCTCGAGCCCTGAAAACGCTTTCTGAGTGATAATTTTCTTCAAATTCTTAACAGCCCGTTTTAAGTACCAAGTAACTATATAATTGTTATAATTAGATGAGACCAAGGGGTCTAATGACCTAAAGCCAAGACCACAACCATGGCTAAAGCCAAGGTTGAGTCTCAAGACCATGGTAACATGACCAAAGTCACGGCAAAGCCACGGCTAAAGACCATATAACTATTAAAGATCAAAAGCTTATATATATATGTTATCGAATACTACAATAGTAGGGAGCCTCATGTGAGGAGTTCATTGAGTAAGCCGTCGAGACGAGTTGTGGATTTACGAGTTAAAGTGTCCTGGCTCCTCGAACGTTTACTTCATGACTTCTGAATTATGTCGGCTTGAACGGTAGTAAGAGATATACAAACTATACATGTTTCATAGACCACTTATATTCAAAGACTTACACTATATACTAAGTACTACATCATGAACATTATGCAAGACATATATGGGCAATTCTTCGTATTCTTAGACGTTACTCAAAACCTAAGTCGCAACGTTCTATTATAGGCTGCTCTTAGAGACTTTCGTGATTCGACTACCACTTTCATTTCTCATTACATAGACTTAAGGTGAGTCATAGCCCCTACTCTTTTCGTACTTGTTTTAACTCTTGGGGGGGATACATGCTCAACTACTTGCTTACTTGTACAAATACTCAAAACATTTATACTTGATTATTTTATACTTGACTGTCTTATACTTGATGGCATTATACTTGATTTCATACATACATGACTGTCTTTTATCTTTGGGAAGTGGCTCCCAGTAAACTTATGTCTTTGGGAAGTGGCTCCCAGTTGTCTTTGGGAATTGACTCCCAGTTGTCTTTGATACATCCTAACATTTGCGAATGTTTGGATACATCATAAAAGTGAGGTCTTCGGAGATGAAGTAGAGACTCACTACTAATTGCTTAATTGTCTTGATGAACTTATACATGTCTTTATTATACTATATGTTAGCAGTGGGTTGTGAACACACAGGTTACAAGTCTCTTATGGCGGGACTTGTAACTGAGTGGATTCTCAATGCCTTTGCTGTGTGATCATTCTTTAAGGCTTTTCAACTGTTTTAAGACAAACTCTATGAACTCACCAACCATTGTGTTGACACTTTAGCATGTTTATCTCAGGTTAGTAAGGCGATAGCTAGTGCATGGAACTTAGAGTCAAGCTGCATATTCTGAAGACTTACGCTTTTATCATTTACCATTCAAAACATTTATATACATTTATGTATCATACTTTGGAATCTCATGTTTGTAACTTTGAATTCATTAATCGAATGGTAACTTTTCAAAACGTCTCATTTAGAGTTCGTTTTCTATAACTTGTACTTTGTATTATGAAGTAGCACCCCTATGACACAGTCTTCCGCTGCGGTATTTTGGGGGTGTTACACATATATGATTTTCTTAATGATATTTATAGAGACTTCTGGCTGAAGGGTTTTTTGGATACCATCTCTTGCGGGTTCGGCAATAGTTGCTGCTCGACAAAGTGGCTGTGGATATCTGGTCTCTTCCCTTTTGTAGTAAGCATTAGTGCATCACTATTTTTTTGAATCCTTTTTAATATTTTTTGACCTTATCTTGCCATGTACTTTATATAGACTTTTTAAAAGCGTTGTTTGTATCTATAATATTTCAGTTTTTGTTGGTTAGGTAAATTTTATATAATTTTTGAGACTACGTTATATTTTCTGTTTTAGACCGGTGATTCTCACTCTGAAGTTTGTGAGCATGTTTGCTATACCGGAGACGGTTGTTACAACTCAGGGAGGTTGGTTCTTATGATATGCACTTTTTCTATTTATATTTTTATTCTATTACCTCAGCAATTGATAAATAGACAATTTCTTTTATGTTTTTTTTAGATATCCCCAAGGAGATTCTACATGGGAGCATCTATCTTTACTAAGGTAATAGCAGTGTTCACCCTCTGATATTATTCCGATAACTAAAATTCTTACCATTTCAATTTTGTGACTGTGTTGTAACTGTGCACTATGATTAATAGCTTTTGTGTTATGCTTTAGCTTTGGGAGTCACATGGTGAAATGCCCCATTAGGGAGTAGGGGGTTTTGTGTTATCTTTTGATTAACACACTGTGTATGATCAGTTGTGAAATATTTTTTTAATGGTACTTTATGTTTTCCTAACTTTATGCTTCTGTTGTTAAGAACCTATTTTTTAATGATTCTTTACAATGTCGCTTATGAGTTTTATAATTTGGCTTTTAGACCAATATTGTATTCTTTTATGTACTTCTATCTATCAAACATATTAGCATCATTAGAACATACATGATTGCTTATTTGCTAACAAAAAATATATGCGCTATGTTTTTGAATTGTATAATGAATTTTCATATCAGTGGCTTTTTTAAATGTGATTTTAATGATGTGTTTGTGTAATTGCAGCTAAATACAAGTATGACCCTTGCATTCTTCATGGGTAACATAAATAGGGGTGGATCACAATACATAAACTCCTATGTATAAATTGGACAAGATACTTCGTTCGCATATAGGATTACATAACTCGGGTAAACCATCTATTTTCTGGAATTTCATTTTCGTATCAAAATTTAATAATTTATTAGAGGATAAGCATTGTTGGTGGAGTTCAATTTTGTAGATACCTACGGGAAATGGTTATATACAATACATATATCGATGAAATCACCTTCAATGAGAGCATCTGGCTTACCGGTAATCTCCCATTCCCGCCGTCAAGAGACTTAAATAACTATAGCATGTATCTGCTTTCTTATTGGTTATGTGCACTTAATAGTCTATAACTTTCATTATTTAACTGATTAAAAAGAGTGAGTGTAGCTCAACTGTGGTTTACCTTTAATTTTTATACTTTACAACTTTTGTTTAGGTCATAAATAACAAACATAAGTGTGGTTCAATGGGTTCCATAAAAGCTATCAATTTGACAACTATCAGTTCATATCAACAGATTGAACTCAGTTTTAAGTGCTGCTATTCTTGGAATAAATAAACTCATAAGCCACATATAAGCTTAAGCAAACACCCCCTTAGTTGGTGTTTTAGTTTTGTAGATATGTAGTGGTTGGAGTATAAGGATACACGGGTTTATAAAGATCATTTAATTGACTATGGAATTGACTGAAAATTTCCATTTCATATTTCATTTGTTGATAATTGATGACCCTCCCTTTACATTCGTGTTTGCAGAATCCAACAACTTTTCGACCAAAAAAAAGCACCCCATTTGGAAGTAAGGTTAGTTAGCTATCACCTTAACAAACATTAATGGATTCACTCACTCTTCACCATTCCTACTCCTTTTGGTCAAATTCTTCTGATGTGATCAATTTAAATGGTTGCCGGGGACACAACTAAAAAACACATCTGATGTAATCAAAATCTCTCTAACCCATGGAAAACGGTATCGGGAGTTACTTTTTATATGTTATGTAATATTTTTTGGAAATGAATGCCTCTTTTGGTAAATCGAAGTATATGATGTAAAAGGTTCTCTATTTTTCATATTCGCAGTGTGTCGCGATAAATACAAATGTACTTTCTATGTATGGCCGTCGGTGAGTGCAATTTTTGATGAGGCGAAAAATGATCCGTTTTTAGGGGGTCATTTAAGCCCGAATCCGAATTTATTTGATCAAATATTGCCCTAAATCGTTCCTTTTGTGATTTTAGGTATTTGGAGAGTGAATTCTGGAAAAGAAGCCATTTCGGACGTTTTTGGAGCATAAAAGTGGAGAAAACGGCAAAGTCTCAAATTTCTATGCTGGGAACAGTGCATGAAGGCGTCAAGAGTTGCTCTTGACGGCGTCAAAGTCCCAAGAATAAAATACCGTGGTTGATGACGGCGTCACATAGGCCGTCATAAGTAGATCAAGGCCGTCCGAGGAAGTATTTGGTGGCGAGATGACGGCGTCACACCCTTGCTCTTGACGCCGTCACCTCTGTTTTCCTATATATAGTTTTCTAGTTTTTTACATTAAAAAAGGGAAGTTTTAGGAGAAACCCCAAAGACGAATTTGGTGCAACTTTTACAGGTTTTTCAAGGGTTCCAAACCCTTGATACCTTGCATTGTAATTGAGATAAGTGTTCTTCTAATTCAATCAATATGTCTATGTGTTGGTTGTCTATATCTTATTCTTGTCTCAATTCCATTATGCTAGGCTAGATCTCTTTTGTGTTTGCTTAGATCTAATGAAACCTAGATATTGATTATGTGTTGATTACTTGTTTATTCTTGTCTTGGATGAATGATTTTATATATTAGGCTTAAGAAAACTGGCAGATCTCCAAATGGTAACATGCTTGAACGTCTTAAGATACACGAACCGAGGCGTACTAGGTCTTTATTGGTTGTATTTAATGCATGAGCCACTGTTTACAATCCCTATAGTTGTGCTGGGTCATGGTGTAGGAGGAGATAAGAGCTCATAGAATTGGGGAGTTATGTATGCCACCCCATGAATGGTATTAAGGAATACGATCCGTCATCCATACAATTATAACAAGTAATTAACGTGTAAAAGATATCTAGGGAGTAGCGAAATCTAAGTAAACACATTTTCTCCAATTACTGCTCACAACCTTAGTATAATTAGTTTATTTTCATTTTTAGTATTTTATTTTGATTATATCTTAGTTTTGGGTTAGTTGAATAGCAACTAATTCCGCCCACTCTTCCAAAACCTGAGATTTTACTTGCTTTCCATAAAATATAAAAATACAAAAATAATCATCCCTCACCTTTAGAACTAGTAATTAGGTTTTCTAATCCTAGTGACACTATTCCTAAGCTGAACGATCAATCCCCCGGTACTTGTCACTATACTATACTACAACGATCAGGTACACTGCCTAGTGGGGGTTGTAAGCTTCTCGAGATCCCTCGAGAGGTAAAGCCTGTTGCGATTCCCACGCATCAAGTTTTTGGCGCCGCAGCCCGGGGAATAGTTATTGTCTAGGTTAGAATTTCTTTTTAACAGGTCTACTTGCTAGATTCCTTTCTAGTAAGATTTTATTTTTAATTTTAGGTCTTCTTTAGTCTATCTTATTTCTTTGTGTGTTGGTTCGTAATTTCCATTGACTCTTCCGTTCACCATTATGGAGTACACGAATCCACCATACCACCAACCACAAAGGCCATTCTACCCTATTGACATCTCGAATTTCAAACAATATCGAGATGAACCCATATATGATGCATGGACTCGTTTTAAAATTTTACTTCGAAAATTCCCTCATCATAGTTTCTCTTTAGCATCCCTAACCCAAACCTTTTACTATCGTGTCAGCCAATGTGACCAAATGTGCATTGATGATTTTGCCAATGGGGGCCCTAGGGAATTAAGTGCTGAAGAAGCATGGGATACCATAGAAGACTGTGCCCAATATTATTATAGAGTAGATAACCCAACAAACAACATCACAAATCAATCAAAAACAAGTTTGAAGGAGCAAACAGGAAGTTTGTCTGGGGATGATTACTCAGGGATACCTGTGTGGATGTCACCTAAAGCCATAGTACAAAACAAGCACATAGGTAATCTTGATACAATGGAGGATGAGGTGGATAATCCAAGCCCACAAAGTACCCCACAAGTCCTACCATCATTTGAGGCACACATACCACCCGTGACTTACCCTGAAGAAGTAGAAAAGACTATAGGAACCCCAATAGAGGTAGAGCCCTTGAACCAAACACCACTTGAGGATATAGGTTTGAATACTTGGATGAAGATTTAGGAATTGAAATAGGTCCCGATCCACCCATCAAACCATATAGTCCGGGTAGTTTTACGTTGAAGGTAGTAGACCCCAAGCCTTGTAGAGAAGAAGCCAACATAGGAGTGAACCATGACCTTACATACTTACATCACCCATTCATGATTGATCGTAAGAAACATTATGGGTTTAAACCGGGTTTATTAGGTCAAGATGGATCCCCAACTAGTAGTCTCCTGAAGATGATAGAAAATGATCCCTTTCTAGGAGAAAATCTTAATCCACCCATTAACCCGATTGAATTAGGTAAAGTTATGATGATAGGAGCACACCCCTTTGAGCATATAATTCATCCACCACTCTTTTCTCACGAGGCACATTTCCACCCTAAGGGTGTGTATCGCTACTTCCACCCACACTTAATCCTAAGTGTAGGAAAAACCTCACCTATTTCCGTTAAATAAGGGTAGAGTCAGGCTCGTGACTCGAACAAAAACAAGTGCTTTTTAGGAGGCAACCCATGTTTTGTATGTTTTTATTTGTTTGTTTGTTTGTTTGATTTTATTTGTTTTCGTATGCATGTTTTATTTTTATTGTTTGTGGCTCATGTTTCAAAGTAAATTGTGAAAATGCTTTATTTTGTTTTTAACTTCGTCTTAATTGCATATAAAGGTATTTTGCAAAAGATAAGTGTAAGGGGGGTCCAAATTTGTTTATAAGAACAAAATTGAGCATGAACCACAACAATATTAAATGGACATGTGTATTAGTACTTGTTAGAGTCAAATGCTTGTATTGAGTCATAATGAAGTTTTGCAGGATTTTCCAGGAAGTAGGACCAAGTTTTTCCAGAAATTTTCCGGAAACTTAACATAAGAATTTTTGCAGGTCACTTCTGACGGCGTCAGGGGTTTACTCTTGACGGCGTCAAGTGTAAAAATCTGGAAATTTTACCGGTTTTGTTTTTCTAACGGAGTCTTATGGTTTTTGTGAATTATTAAGTTTTATAATCTCCAGGAAATCTGCAAACTTCATTCCACAAGCATTATATCTTACTTTGTTTTCTAGGATTTCGTAACTTATATAGGATGCCGCCGATTTTACGCAAGGTTGTCTTGTCTATTGTTGTCAGGATTTACAGGTTATGTTCGACAAGGAGATGATTTATATTCTGGAAGGGAAGCTTTGATTGTTCGTTTTCTTGGAGGAAGATTTAACCTGGCCAACCTATAATCCATACCGAGCGAATCAGGGGAGTATTTGATTTCATTCTCTTTACTTTTTCACTTTTACATTCTTCACTTGAACATTGGGGACAATGTTCATCTTAAGTGTAAGGGGAGGGTAAAAAGATGATACCTTACATATGCACTTTCGCTTGAGTTTGTTTTGTTTGATGGTAGATGTGTAATAAAACTATGAGAAATACTTGTTAGTGCAATTTTAGCGCCAAATTTAAATTTTTTTACAACATTTAGGAGTGAAACTTTAGCCATAGCAAGCGTCTCATGGATAGGAGGTTGTATGACTAGCACATAACCGTATATTCAGAAAATTTTCCACCCAAAAATGTGAGGTTCGCCTTTAGATTTGATAGGAAAAGCATTTACTATTAGTGCTTATGAGTGTACCGGTAGCATTTAGATTCTAGAACTTGCGTTAGTGATGCATCCCGAGACCGCTAGTGAGACTACATTCGTGTGGTAGGATTTACTACATGATAAGAGGCATTAGGATCACCCTTGTGTTAAACCCGTATTATAATTACATGACCATTTAAGTCACATTACTTGGCTAGTTAAGTCAACTAATTTTTCCCACAACCTTAGCGTTGTACTCATTTTTAGTACACGATACCCCTAGTACACCCCTCCGAGCCTATATTTTTGTTTCTAACTTTAAGCATCTTACTTAAAGGAAGAATTTGTTACACCCCACTTAAATATACAACCAAATCGCCTTAGCCTTCCGGGTATGCGCTCATTTTTAGTGCATTATTGTTATTTGTTAAACCCTAAGTTAACTTTCTAATTGATTACATGGTTGCTAAGTCGAGTCATATCCTTGTACATATTGTTTTGGGACGATTGGGACTCATGGGTAAGTACTTATTTTATGGAGTAATGGGGAAGAACATCATTTATTACCCCCATATGTACGTTAATCTTAAAAGTGCTCCAAGTGTTTTGATTTTCTTAATTCGAGTCATTAGATTAGTGAATGTAAAGTATGTAAAGATTCAAGTGTAAGGGGAATGTTCATTCCCTATGATGTATTATTTTGGATGGTAGGGTAAGAGTGTATGCAAAAAAAAAAAAAAAAAAAAAAAAAAAAAAAAAAAATAGAAAAAGGAAAAAGAGAGAAAAAAACATACGGACTACCATCCCTTTTTATTCTATGTTCATTTTGTGTTTTTGTTATTTTTCATTTATTAGCTTAAGTCGAGTCTAGTCTTTGCTTAGCAACGCCATCTTGTACATGTAATTAACCAAGATTGTTAACTCGCCACCAGTAAAACTTCCTTTATCCAACAAAACCGTGTAATTCATATCCCTATACCTAACGTTACAACCCTTTAAAAGACCTCTTTGATAGTTTATCCTAGGTGCTTACGCCATGTGGTGGAGGTTTGATCCTTTCCCAAGCCTATGGTAATCTATTTTGCTATGACAGGTAGTGAGAGATATCTTCCATTTCCATAATGTTATATTACTTTATTATACCCGAGAGATGTGAGTATTTAAACACTATTTGTGAGGTGCTAGTGTACGACCTCCGTGCTTGTCTATTGGTCTTTAGTGGAACGATTATTTGTTGTAATTACTTTTATATTAGTGTTAAATGACCCCTAACTTGTCTTTTGAGTAGAATAAAAGCGCATTTGCTTGAGGACAAGCAAATCTCAAGTGTAAAGGTATATGATGAGGCGAAAAATGATCCGTTTTTAGAGGGTCATTTAAGCCCGAATCCGAATTTATTTGATCAAATATTGCCCTAAATCGTTCCTTTTGTGATTTTAGGTACTTGGAGAGTGAATTCTGGAAAAGAAGCCATTTCGGACGTTTTTGGAGCATAAAAGTGAAGAAAACGGCAAAGTCTCAAATTTCTATGCTGGGAACAGTGCATGAAGGCGTCAATAGTTGCTCTTGACGGCGTCAAAGTCCCAAGAATAAAATACCGTGGTTGATGACGGCGTCACATAGGCCGTCATAAGTAGATCAAGGTCGTCCGAGGAAGTATTTGGCGGCGAGATGACGGCGTCACACCCTTGCTCTTGACGCCGTCACCTCCGTTTTCCTATATATAGTTTTCTAGTTTTTTACATTAAAAAAGGGAAGTTTTGGGAGAAACCCTAAAGACGAATTTGGTGCAACTTTTACAGGTTTTTCAAGGGTTCCAAACCCTTGATACCTTGCATTGTAATTGAGATAAGTGTTCTTCTAATTCAATCAATATGTCTATGTGTTGGTTGTCTATATCTTGTTCTTGTCTCAATTCCATTATGCTAGGCTAGATCTCTTTTGTGTTTGCTTAGATCTAATGAAACCTAAATATTGATTATGTGTTGATTACTTGTTTATTCTTGTCTTGGATGAATGATTTTATATGTTAGGCTTAAGAAAACTGGCAGATCTCCAAATGGTAACATGCTTGAACGTCTTAAGAAACATGAACCGAGGCGTACTAGGTCTTTATTGGTTGTATTTAATGCATGAGCCACTGTTTACAATCCCTATAGTTGTGCTGGGTCATGGTGTAGGAGGAGATAAGAGCTCATAGAATTGGGGAGTTATGTATGCCACCCCATGAATGGTATTAAGGAATACGATCCGTCATCCATACAATTATAACAAGTAATTAACGTGTAAAAGATATCTAGGGAGTAGTGAAATCTAAGTAAACACATTTTCTCCAATTACTGCTCACAACCTTAGTATAATTAGTTTATTTTCATTTTTAGTATTTTATTTTGATTATATCTTAGTTTTGGGTTAGTTGAATAGCAACTAATTCCACCCACTCTTCCAAAACCTGAGATTTTACTTGCTTTCCATAAAATATAAAAATACAAAAATAATCATCCCTCACCTTTAGAACTAGTAATTAGGTTTTCTAATCCTAGCGACACTATTCCTAAGCTGAACGATCAATCCCCCGGTACTTGTCACTATACTATACTACAATGGTCAGGTACACTGCCTGGTGGGGGTTGTAAGCTTCTCGAGATCCCTCGAGAGGTAAAGCCTGTTGCGATTCCCACGCATCAATTTTCTTTTTTGATTTTTTAATACCTGATGTCCCTTAACTTTGATGTGAGATCCTTTTCGTCACATATCCATATTTTACACATCTGTTTGATCATCATACAAAAGAGAGTAAGCCGTTGAATGGAACAGTTAACTTTGACAAGAGATCCTCTTCGTCACAGATCCATACTTTACACACCTTTTCGATCATCATGTAAAAGAGAGTAAACTACTCTTTGTACACAATAATTATTTCACTTGTGATATTTATATGATATTGTAAGGTTATTTGTGAGGAAAAAGGAAATGAATAGTATTCTAAGTTTATAGCATAATGCTTGAATCAATCTTACCACTTCATCTATTCAAGATACGTGACATGAAAATGCGGTTCAAGAAAATGCAGTTTTCATTGTTATGACGGTAAATAAAAGCCACGGGCAAAGGGTGTTGAAGGTTGGGCTGTTTTTCCAATGACATATTTTTCTCTCACGATCAACAAGTGTTTGTATGTCTATCAAGAGCACAGAGTGAGAATGGGTTGAAGATACTATGTTGCGACAAAAATGAAAAATACATGAAGAAAAAAATGTTGTTGTTAATAAAAAGTACTTTACAAACTTTCATATTTCCAGTATAATAAATTTCATTTTTTTTTAAATAATTTTTCATTTTATTTGTTGAATAGAATTTTGTCCTTAGGTTTTTATGTTGGGATAATTTCAAAAATGCCCCAGTTGCCTAAGGCGTTTGCTTATTTGACCCGATCTCAGAAAATTCTTGATTTAGATCAGGGCAACCTGCATTTTTTGGGCAACTCTAATCTGCAAGTGACAAATGTCACTTTTTTTTTCTTTAAAAAAAAAAAAAAACTTCTTTTGTGCAATTTTTGTATTTTTTGTGCAACTTTTGTATTTCTTGGGCAACTGGAGGACACTTGTCATCATGCGGTTGGATATGCCCAGTTTCCCGATCTAATCAAGAATTTTCTGAGATCAGATACTGAGGCATTTTTAGAATTATTCCTTTTTTGTTACTAGAGCCGCTACATCTATTTTGTTCACTTTTTATTAAACAACACATGTATTTCATCATGGATGTTAGTTTTTTTCATAAATAATGTCACGGATCATAAACGTAACTATTTCGTTCACTTTTTATTAAATAACACATGTATTTCATCATGAATGTTAGTTTTTTTCATAAATAATGTCACGGATCATACACGTAACTAATATACGTGATATTTAAGAAACGAAAAAAAAAAAATATAAAACAAGCCTACCCATCAACTATCTCAAAAAGATTTTGTTTTTATAAGTTCTTTTTGGACATGTTGTATACCATCTTTTTAACTTTTATCAACAACTTTATTTTTGTTTGATCTTTTTTTCTTCATATTTAGGCGTTCACAGGATAAAAATGGAATACTCAATTGCTTCACGTTTACTGCATAATTTTGCTCTCCAATACTATCTACCAATTGGAGAAGACGATATATCGAAGTTTATTTTCCTAATGTAACATACTTACGTTCTTTGTTGTTTGTTAATCTATCAAAACTAAAAATGTAGTCTACAAAGAAATTCTTCAAGCTTTATGACCATGTTTGAAGAGGCAGATACAAATATACATACGATATCTTTTGTGACATTTTTTTTATATTTACATGTATTATCAATCACAAACATCTTTTTTACTTACATTTTTTTATTCTTATTAGGTTGCTCAAGAAATGTTCGTTGGCTTATCAATTAATTACCACTCACTACATACATTTGCTTTTAAAGACCATGAAAATTGTAGCCTGCGTGCATAGACGTTTATTAGATTAATAGTTACATCCATGTTTCTTTATTGTATCATTCACTTGTTACATATTATTCCATTAAAAACCAATACAAAATCTTTACCTTCGTTATTTTTTCTTACTTTACTCACACGCTTAATTTCTTGATGCATTATTCTTCTAAAAACATGTGGATTCCACGGGTCTATAAAAAAGAGCCATGGGCAACTCGCTTTCAAAAGTCAGATTGTAGCTGCCGCGTCCTGCATTCACACATAGACAGCTATATGTGGCTCTTTCACGTGTCAAAAGCAAAAAAGGTTTGAATGTTGTTGTTTCCGATGCCGATGGTAACCTATCAAATAGTACTATAAATGTTGTATATAAAGACGTTATTGAAGGTTTATAACCAAACGATCAATAGGTATGTACATTATGCATATTAAATGTTTTGTATTATTTTTCTTATTTACAGTTATTATAAATCCAAAAATTCTGTCACTTATATTTTTTATGTATACTCATTAGGTGTTGACGAATATGAGCTTTTCTTCATGTTTTAGAATGGTCATTACGTCCATGATGCTTCTCAAGACAAACATATTGTGTAATAACCAAGAAACACCTTCAGGAGGTCGGGGATGCTCGAAATAAAGAATAAACATGGTATTATTAGATTAAAAGAATGGGGAAGGTGTGTGTGTTTTCTAGAGAGAGAAAGAAGGAAACCACACACACCTAGAGAATACAAAGAGACATCCACCCTCCTAGTTGGGACTAGGAGGGGTATTTATACAAGAATACAAGGTAATCTATACACTAATGGCAAGACTAGTCCTTGTAGTTAAAGACTAATGCAATTCCCGAATATAACAAAACTTTAAGGCTAACAATCTCTCCCCAAAGTGAAGTTATATGGGAATTTCTTACAATGTTCCCTATAAGTAAAATTAAATACAAAGCATAAGCGCAGCAGCTCTGAGAGTGGTCTTCAAACTTCATTCTTTCATTCAGCTTCCTGAATCTTCTCAGCTGCCATATTTTTACTTGCAGAAGAACAATGTGAGCAAATCTAATTAGGGATTAAATCTGGCTTTACACTCTCCCCTAATTAGTGCTCTCCCCCAAACTGACAACCATTCTGATGAATGCCCTGAAACTGAAGAAGTCTTTTGATAATTAACTGCAAACCGTCTTTAGTCTTCAAACACACAGCGGAAAATGTAGAACAGACTGTAGACTCGACCTTCTTCAAGATTGTCCATTCGGGGGAACTGAATATTAACATCTTCATCTCACCAAATGCATTCCAGTTATCTTGCATAAAGCAAATCAGCCCATAACGTACACATGAAATGATAACACCAAAGTAACAAGTTGAAACACCGATCATCTTGAATTTGATGCCCGAAATTGGTGAAGGTGGATAAGGTAGAAGTACGTAGAAAAAGTTGAGAGGATAAGGATATAGAATCAACCAATCTCCGACACAAACCATTTCATAAATCATTAAGCCCGATCTCGTGAACTTGTTGTGCGTCCTCGATGTACACATTTCTCTCCCCTGATAATTGCGATCTCATCGGAATCAGCATGACATTGTGTACTTGAAGTATTAACTAAAAGCACTTTATCATTAATCACATAAGCCCGTGAGAAGATGTCGATAATCCCAATCTACTAACAATACCATTTGAAACTGTCTTACTCTTTATCAACCTCTGAATCAACAACGGCTCTCTGTAGTAGCCCCATATGAAGATAACCTGATATGATGAACTTGAGAATGAAGTAAAATCCCCCAGACTTGTGACTTAAGCTTGTACTATCCTGTGACTAAGAACGGTGTACCTTATACCCCTAAAGAAGTGTAATAAGCACAATCCATCTTGACATATCCTCAACTACGTGAGACACTGAGCACTACAACGTAACTCCTTAAAGTGATAGCTACTCTGTGGGTATAGAGAGAAAGAATCACAGAAGTAACTAGATATCCAAGTCTTCGTCACCATTAATATATGCCCAAACAAGTCATCTTCGCGGTAGTGAAGAAAGAAAGAAGATGAAATAAGTACACGCGCCCATAAAATGTTACTTCAAACCCGAATAAATAATAACGAATTATCCCCATATCACAAAATCCGATACAAGCTGTTGTTATTTGATTGTGATTCTTGATCAGGATCGTTTAAGCAAAACGTGGTGTGTTTTTGGTGTGTGATATATTGGTATTTAGATAATGAGACATTAAAATGAATCATGTTCTATAAGATGTTTACCAATAATATCATGTGTTTTAGGTGAGGATGAAAGTTAGGTTTTAGGGTATATAGACATTAGGTTAATCGATGAGGTAAGGGTTTTGTTTATATAATAATCCTTTGATGTGTCCTTGCTCAAAAACCCATCTCGATACTCGATATCCTAAGTCAATTTTGGCAGAGTTTCGTTTAGATTAGTCCAAAAGAAATCCTTACTCGATAAACGATAAGGTTGGAACAGCCTAACTCGGCAAAATTCAATACCAAACTCGGCAAAATTAGAAGAAAAAAAACTTAACTCGGCAGGTTTTTCTAACTCGGCAAGTTTTTCTAACTCGGCAAGTTTTCTCTAACTCGGCAAGTTTTTCTAACTCGGCAAGATCCTAACTCGGCAGATCCTAACTCGGCAGATCCTAACTCGGCAGATCCTAACTCGGCAAGATCCTAACTCGGCAAACTCGGAAAAATTTGGCCGAGTATCGACTTAGGAGTAAGCCACGAAAAACCTAACTCGATAAACGATTAGGTGAAACAGCCTAACTCGGCAAAACACCTAACTCGGCAAAATATAACTCGGCAAATTACCTAACTCGGCAACTTACCTAACTCGGCAACTTACCTAACTCGGCAAACCTTTGATGAACAGTACCAGATCCGTTTTATTCACCCAAAAACACGATTTTTCACCACAAAACACCACGATTCGCCCCCGGTTAGCTCTGATGCCAATTGTAATAACCAAGAAACACCTTCAGGAGGTCGGGGATGCTCGAAATAAAGAATAAACATGGTATTATTAGATTAAAAGAATGGGGAAGGTGTGTGTGTTTTCTAGAGAGAGAAAGAAGGAAACCACACACACCTAGAGAATACAAAGAGACATCCACCCTCCTAGTTGGGACTAGGAGGGGTATTTATACAAGAATACAAGGTAATCTATACACTAATGGCAAGACTAGTCCTTGTAGTTAAAGACTAATGCAATTCCCGAATATAACAAAACTTTAAGGCTAACATATTGTATATCAAGAGGCAATCAACATTTATTATACTGATATTTATAACCATTGTATTTTATGCTTTTAGCGACTTATAATTTTATTGTTCCGTTAAAAGAAAGTTACACATCGTTAACATTCTTTATTCTTTCTTACTTAATCCACGTACTTACGTTTTCTTAATCAAAATCCCTCTAAAATCCCGTGGATTCCACGGGTCTATAAGCTAGTTCACATATATAGCACATTTGCTATAATTGTCACCTTATAGTTGCGATGATTTTTTTTTTTATTTTTTATTTATTTATTTATTTATTTTTTTCAAATAAACTCCCCCACACTTCGCATAACCATCACCACAACAATACAAATAAGAAGTTGCAGTCTCCGTCTTTGTCGGAATGGCACACACATGATTGGTGAAGTGTGGCTAACTAATAATCATTAGAAACAATCCAACAACCAAGCAACTAGCAATCCACCATTTAGACTTCGACAAGGGTTAGGCTAAGGTTTAAAGTGTAAAATATTTTTGTATTTTTCTGGATTTATCAAAAACGAAAAGGATGGCTCGGAGGGTGTAACTAAGGGTATCTAGCGTTAAAAACGAACGCTAACAAAAGGGTTAAAATTTGGAAATTAACTAAACAATGTGACTAGCTAAAAATCAATAATGAAGGCTATTTGGTTAAAATCCTAAGGTTGCCTCTTATCACGTATGTATACTTATATTACAAAAATGTAATCTCACAATGGTCTCGTAATGATTTATAAGTACAAGTTCTAGAATAAATAAAATCACTGGCACACTCATAACAAAAGATTCAAGCAAAAAGATGTATGCTAGATATGAACAGGCTAAAATCCTTACAATTTAGTGGAAAGGATTATAATATGTGCTAGCAAATGTAATCGATCCCAGAATGGATTGCAATATTAATCGGGACACATCTCAAATTTTTCAAAAATTACTAATTTTACCATTGGATAGATCTAGTTATTCTAATAAGTTATTCCTAAAAGCGTGAAAATAATTAGATTATAAGGACAAACAAAAATTAAATCGATATTAGACTTAATTTCTTATTTTACCTACTCACCCCCCCCCCCCCATACTTAAGTTAAACATTGTCCTCAATGTGATAAACGGACTTAAAAGTATGAAAGTAGGGAAAATGAGAAAATAAACCATGATATCCGGTGTTGTGTTTCTATCTAATCTTCTGTTTCTTGCAATCAACACCTGCATTATTAGAAACAAAAACAAACAAACAAAAAGCATTGCAGTTTTATTCAAATTAGTGGCACACCCCCACACTTATGTTCGACCAAGTGGTAAAACTTTGGGGTATAGACACTGAAAAATAAAATAAATAAACACACGGGTTGCCTCCCGAGAAGCGCTTGTTTTATTAACGAGTCCTTAGCCGGACTCAAACTTCGAATTAATTATGAAGTTTTAGTGTTATGTTTCCTTTTAGGGATATACAACACACCTATCATAATTCCCTCTCCTGTTTCATCTATGTTTTCCAATTTAACATTTTCCCATGCTCTAGGAAGAGCATCATAGATAAAACCATTACTGTGTGCCCAAAGGATTATTCCCTTGTGTGGAGCCATGAATGTGATAGCTTCATATTCAAATTCGGATGAAATTTCTTCATTAGAAATCATGTTTAATTGCTCTTTATCATAATAGAGTTTAATTCGGTGCCCATTTACAATGAAACTTCCACCATGTTTGTCATTAAGTTCAACATAACCTGATGGAAATCCATGTTTCACTACATATGGCCCAAACCATTTTTGCTTGAGTTTCGGAGCTTTAAACTTGTGTTTCACTACATTTGAATTTTTTTCGAATTCTCAGCTTTCTATCGTGGTATACCTTGGTTCTTGCTTTATATAGCTTGGAGTTTTCATAAGCTTGAAGTCTTAACTCATCAAGTTCATGTAATTGCAAAAATCTCTTTTCTCCATCTATTTTTAGATCAGGATTACAGCTTCTTAACGCCCAGTAAGCACGGTGTTCAAGTTCGAACGGTAGATGACATGTTTTCCCATACAAGAGTCTATATGGTGTTGTACCAATTGGTGTCTTATATGCCGTACGAAATGCCCATAGAGCGTCGTCTAATTTCCTTGACCAAACGGAAGGATTGTCTTTAACCGTTTTTTCAAGTATTCTTTTTATAGCTCTATTGGTATTTTTGACTTGACCACTAGTTTGTGGATGATAAGCTGTAGCAAAACGATGATGAACTCCATATCGTTTCATTACTTTCTCCATTTGTTTATTACAGAAATGGGATCCTCTATCACTTATTAAAGCTTTAGGAATTCCATAGCGAGCAAAAAGCTTTTTGAGAAAGTTGACAACAACTCGTGCATCGTTTGTAGGAAGAGCTTCAGCTTCTACCTATTTGGAAACATAATCGATTTCAACGAGGATATATTCGTATTTGTGTGATTTAGGGAAAGGTCCCATAAAATCAATTCCCCAAATGTCGAATATTTCACAGACTTGAATGCTCTTTTGAGGCATTTCGTCTCTTCGAGAAAGGTTACCGGATTTTTGGCACGCATCGCAGATCTGAACGAGAGTATACGCTTCTTTGAAAATTGTAGGCCAATAGAATCCAACATCGAAAACTTTTCTAGCTGTAGTGGAAGGACCATAATGTCCCCCAGTTGGGCCATGGTGGCATTCATCAAGAATTTTTCTTGTTTCGACACCCGAAACACATCTTCGTATCATTCCATCCTTGCACATTTTAAAAAGGTAAGGTTTCTCCCAATAATAGTGTTTTAGTTCTGAAAAGAACTTACTACGTTGGTAGTGACTCATCCCTTTTTTAAGAATATCTCCTGCAAGATAATTTGCGTAATCTGCAAACCATGGAATTTCCTCATCATCATCTTTATCTATCATCATGAGAGTTTCTTCTGGAAAATAATCATTAATTTCATTTCTTTTAATTCTTCCAAATTCGGATTCTCGAGACGTGACAAATGATCTGCTGCAAGATTTTCTGCTCCTTTCTTGTCTTTTATTTCGATATCAAATTCTTGCAGTAGTAGAATCCATCTGATAAGACGTGGTTTTGCATCTTGTTTTGTAAACAGATATTTGAGTGCGGAATGATCGGTAAAAACTATCGTTTTTGAAAGCACGAGATAAGATCTGAATTTGTCGAATGCAAAAACTACGGCTAATAATTTTTTCTATGTAACCGTATAGTTTTGTTGAGCATTGTTGAGTGTTTTACTAGCAAAGTATATAGGATGAAAATGTTTTCCTTCACGTTGCCCAAAAACAGCACCAACAGCGAAATCGCTTGCATCACACATGATTTCAAATGGTAGTGACCAATTAGGTGCAACCATAATTGGGGCACAAGTCAATTGACTTTTCAATGTTTCGAAAGCTTTAATGCAGTCAGCATTGAAATCAAATACAGAATCCTTTTCTAAAAGTTTAGTTATAGGACGTGATATTTTTGAAAAATCTTTGATAAATCGGCAGTAAAAACCGGCATGTCCTAGAAAACTTCTAATGGCTTTAACGTTAGTTGGTGGTGGTAATTTGGTGATAACATCTATTTTAGCTTTGTCTACTTCCATCACAGAACTTGATATCTTGTGTCCTAACACAATTCCCAGTTACCATGAAATGACATTTTTCCCAATTAAGAACTAGATGTTCAGCTTCACATCTCTCAAGCATTTTATCGAGATTGGAAAGACAAGTTTCAAAAGAATCACCAAAAACTGAAAAGTCATCCATGAAAACTTCCATAGATGTTTCAAGCATGTCTTGAAATATTGCGATCATACACCTTTGAAAAGTTGCAGGTGCATTACATAGACCAAAAGGCATACGCCGATAAGCGTAGGTTCCAAAAGGACATGTAAATGTGGTTTTCTCTTGATCTGCTGGATCAATAGGAATTTGGAAATATCCCGAAAAACCATCAAGGAAGCAAAAGTATTTGTTTCCTGCTAATCTTTCGAGCATCTGATCCATGAATGGTAAAGGAAGATGATCTTTCCTGGTGGCTTTGTTAAGTTTTCTGTAATCAATACATACTCGCCATCCAGTGACAGTTCTAGTAGGAACTAATTCATTCCTTTCGTTTGTCACTACAGTCATTCCTCCTTTCTTTGGAACACAATGAACTGGACTCACACATGGGCTATCCTCGATAGGATAAATGATTCCTGCGTCAAGAAGTTTGATGATTTCCTTCTTAACAACTTCTTTCATATTTGGGTTGAGTCGACGTTGTCTTTCTACAACGGGTTTAGTACCTTCTTCACAATTGATTTTGTGTTTGCAAAAATCTGGACTAATTCCTGGAATATCAGAAGTTTCCACGCAAAAGCGCGTTTATGCTTCTTAAGAACAGAAACGAGTCTTTCTTTTTGATTTGTTTTGAGCAATGACGATATGACTACTGGAAGAAGTGAGTTTTCTTCTAAGTAAGCATATTCGAGATTATTGGGAAGGGTTTTGAGTTCCAAATCAGTGGGTGGTTCTTCTAGAGATGATTTGATTTTCAATTGATCTTTCTCAGTGATATCTTCAAATATCTCTTCTTTCTCTTCTTCTAATTTTATTTCCATGAATTCCTCAAATTCTTTATCAGAATCTGTTTCACTGATCTTTTCTGAAGTAGTCATGAATGGTTTCGAATCGTCAAGCAATGCATCCAATTCTTCTTTAGTGACTTCATCAATTACATCGATGTTATAGCATATGTCATCACTGGAATTTGGATATTTCATTGCTTTATCGATTAAGAATGTGATTCGATCTTCTCCTACTCCAAGTGTAACAATTCGCATTTTCAGGTTAACTTTTATTCCCGAAAATTTTACTATTCACTTTTTTTACTATTCACTTTTTACTATTCACATCAAAAATTTTTATTTCATATTCTCGTAAGTTAAACTATTTTAATGATAATCCGAGAATTTCACACTCGTCAAATCATTTCTTCAAAAATCACGAAGCCGTGTCCGAGATTTACTTTTAGGTTTAAACGTCATTCTAGCATCCCGATATGTCCATAAAACATTATAAACAATAAAAATATGATTTTCTCTCATTTTAGGACAATTCCAAAAGTTTCGGAATTTTACGTTTTCCAGTTCAGCATTTTACGCGAATTACGCATTTTAGACCCGTGTTTCCAGTTTTTAGCAGGGTTTTAGCACCCGATAGATCCTACCACTCATTTTATATTTTATTATGGAGTATATTGATAAGTTCTAGCATATTTATAAGTTTCATATTTTTAGGATACCTGGTTTTACGTTTCGTGGCCTAAAAACTTACGGTTAGCAATTTACGGAGTCAAAACTAGCTACATACTTAGGATATTATCATCCAAAGACCATGACTACTCATCTAGTCACCCTTATCCTTTCCAAACCGACTTAGGGGTGGGGGGAGTCACCATGTGTGGTTAAATCTTGACCATTGATTCTTTAGATCATTACAAGTGTCTTAAACTAACCATAGTTAAATTCTAACCCAATATATGGTTAACTATTTTTCCTACCCTATAAATACCAAGCTAAAACACATAGAAAACTTGCACCACACCTTCTTATAACCTTCAAGTCCTAAAACCTAAGGCACTTTTCTTATATTTTGTAAGAAAGTTAACTAGTTTTTGAAAGAAAACTAGAGTTTGATCTTCAATCTTGGAAATTTTCTAAGAAAAGTTGTTATAACTCTAAAGTCTCCAAAAAGATGTAGTTATAATCTTCAAATAGCTTTGGACTTTCAAGAAGGCGTCGTTATAATCTTCAAATGACCTCGGTTTATCATAGATTTGCAAAGAGTGAAGCTTAAGTCAATCAAAGTCCGTACCTTACTAGTTACTTCCTTTCTTTAGAAAGCCTCAAGTTGCTGCTCTTAGAGACTTTCGCGATTCGACTACCACTTTCATTTCTCATTACATAGACTTAAGGTGAGTCATAGCCCCTACTCTTTTCATACTTGTTTTAACTCTTGGGGGGGATACATGCTCAACTACTTGCTTACTTGTACAAATACTCAAAACATTTATATTTGACTGTGTTATACTTGATTGCATACATACATGACTGTGTTATACTTAATTGCGTTATTCTATTTAGTAGCTAGTACTTATCTTTGGGAAGTGGCTCCCAGTTGTCTTTGGGAAGTGGCTCCCAGTTATCTTTGGGAAGAGGCTCCCAGTACTTGTAAGTCTCCTTGGATAACACATGCATTGAGTTTCGGAGATGAAGTAGAACCAATGCTATTACCTTCCTTGTGAGCAGCATACCCAAGTGAGGTCTTCGGAGATGAAGTAGAGACTCACTACTAATTGCTTAATTGTTTTGATGAACTTATACATGTCTTTATTATACTATATGTTAGCAGTGGGTTTTGAACACACAGGTTACAAGTCTCTTATGGCGGGACTTGCAACTGAGTGGATTCACGATGCCTTTGCTGTGTGATCATTCTTTAAGGCTTTTCAACTGTTTTAAGACAAACTCTATGAACTCACCAACCATTGTGTTGACACTTTAGCATGTTTATCTCAGGTTAGTAAGGCGATAGCTAGTGCGTGGAACTTAGAGTCAAGCTGCATATTCTGAAGACTTACGCTTTTATCATTTACCATTCAAAACTTTGTATACATTTGTGTATCATACTTTGGAATCTCAAGTTTGTAACTCAGAATTTATTAATCGAATGGTAACTTTTCAAAACGTCTCATTTAGAGTTCGTTTTCTATACCTTGTACTTTGTATTATGAAGTAGCACCCCTATGACACAGTCTTCCGCTGCGGTATTTTGGGGGTGTTACACCAAGATTGAGTTCTTTGCCTTTGACTTTAATCATTGCGTCAGCAGTGTTTAAGAAAGGTCTTCCTAAGATTAAGGGTACTCGACTATCTTCCTCCATTTCTAAGATGACAAAATCCACAGGAAAAACAAATTTACCAACTTGAACAAGCATATTTTCAGTAATCCCAACAGGATATTGGTATGTATGGTTGGCTAATCTTATACTCATCTTAGTAGGTTTCAATGTAATAATGGAAAGTTTAGAATACAACGAATAGGGCATCAAATTGATACTTGCACCTAAATCGGCTAAAGCATCACATGTGATGTTGTTTCCTAATGTACATGGTATACGAAAACTTCCGGGATCTCCATGTTTTGGTGGAATTTTGTTTTGAATTATAGCAGAGCATTCTTCATTGAGAACGGTAGCGGAAATTTGTTCCAACTTGTTTCGATTATTAAGAAGTTCTTTCAAAAATTTCCCATAATTGGGCATTCCAGCTAGAACATCAACGAGGGGTACGTTAATTCTAACTTCTTTGATCATCTCTAAAAACTTCTTATTTCGCTCCTCTCTTTTATCTTTTCTTAGGGCTTGTGGATATGGTATTTTCAGTGTATAAGGTTTTATTGGTGGAACTGTATTTTCTTTGGTTGGTTTTTGGGTTGGTTCTTCTTCAATTGCTTCTTCTTCAGCTTCTTCCTCCTCCTCATCTTGAATAAGTGTGTTATCGGTAGGAATGGGTGGTGGATCATATGAGAGACCACTTCGAGTGAATACAACATTGATATGCTCATTTCTGTTTTGTGGTGGACGATAATTCTTATCGTTTGATCCAGATGGTTTTGGATTGGATTGGGTGTTACTTGGTAATGTACCAGGAATTCGAGAAGAAAATTGATCAGAAAGTCTACCAAATTTTTGTTCAAGATCCTGGATAGAAGCTTGATGATTTTTCTGACCTTGCTCAACTTTGGTTTTGAGATTGAAAAATTGGGTTTTTACAAACTCATTTGTGGTTCTTTGAGCATTTACGAATTCTCGCATCATTTTTTCAAAATCAGATTCTTCCTTTTTATCTGAATTTGTTGGGTTTGGATTGTCTGTTCGGGGTTGAAAATCAAGGTTGTTATCCCTTTGTTGGCGGTATTGCCAATTTCCAGAACTTCTTCCGAAATAATTACCACAAAAACCTCCTCCACGATATCCTCCTTGGACATAATTGGCTTCCCCTTCGTTGGGTCTATTCATAGGTTGGTCATCACACTCGGATGATGTGTGATTTCCTCCATAATTATTACAGCCATCTCGCATTTCTTTCATGTCTCCTTTTATATCTTTGTATTGCGAGTCTGTTTTAGAAGACAAGGCTTCTATTTTGTCCATGAGTTTCGAATTATCCGAACTTTCGGCAAAAGCAACGGTTTTCCGTTTGGGTTTGGTTTTGGAATCTTTTGACCAATCGAGTTTAAGAAGTACTCGATCTTCAAGAAGTTGATATGCCTCGTTAGGTGTTTTGTAAAGGAAAATTCCTCTGGCATCAAGGATTGCTTGAGATGCTTCATCAAGACCATGATAAAAGATTTGGATTATTGTTCCTCGTCCAAAATTATGACCATGACAACTTCGAAGCAAATCTTTCATGCGAAGCCAAGCTTCAACAAGAGATTCATTAGGATTTTGTGAAAAAGCACGGATTTCTCCCATTAGTCTATCATACATGGCAGGTGGAAAGAATCGGCTTACAAAAGCTTGCCTCATCTCCTCCCAAGTATTAATAGTTCTTGGGGTTAATTCGTTATACCATACTTTGGCATCTCCGGCGAGTGATGATGGAAAAAGTTTGAGCTTGATAGCATCGACATTAGTATCTCTATAACGAAACATGCCACAAATTTAAATGAATTCGGCAATGTGTTTATGTGGATCGGCCCGCGAACGGCCATCGAATTGACGGTCTTTGATCATAGAAAGATGGTGACCTTTAATGGTAAAGTTTTCACCAAGGTCGGCGACAACAATAGCAGCTCCAGGAGTAGGTGCTACGTTTCTATTGGCGGCCCACATGGGTGTCAGCCATGGGTATTGGTTCAAAATGATTGGAAATCGGATGTTCTTCGGAAAGATTATCAAACCAATTAAGAATAGATGAAGATCTCTTCTTACGAAACAAACTTTCGGGATCGGATAAAGGTGTACTAAGCTTTTTAGTAGTAGAACGAGTGTTCATACAACTACCAAGAGAATCGAGTCAATTACCTAAACAAAAGAACAAGAAAATAAAAAACGAAAGCAGAAAAATCTATCCGAATCGGTTGGATACCAAACCGATCGGATGGACGCTACGGTAAAATAAAAAATATGGGAAACTGATCGGCTGAAACTCAATCCGATCGGATGGATGCTACCGATTTTTTTTTTTTTTTTTTATTTTTTTTTTATTTTTAGAAAACGAACACGTAAAGAAACGGACTTTTAAAACTTAAAGAAACACAATCAAAATCCCCGGCAGCGGCGCCAAAAACTTGATGTGCTATTTGTTAGTGCAAGTTTTAAATTTATAAGGGTGAATTACCAAATCTAGAAACAACACATACGAGTAAGTGTACTCATCCGTTATAGTAAGATATGATAGTAAGTCGGGATCGTTCACAGGGATTTGTGAGTGAATCAAAATATAAGTCTAAAAGTTAATCTCTAATGTACGCAAATAAGATAATAAGCAAATTCAATAAATTAAAAACTACACTTGTTTAGACTAGTTTTCTACTTAATGACACACATGATTGTGATAACTTTTGATAACATGTTGGTTGAAATAATTAGATGGTGATCTAATCTATTGTTTTTACAAGTTAAACCTTCGTCAAGATTTTAGTTCATAAAAACGAGCTTTAGGTGTAAACCAATCAATTCAAGATCTATCCAAGGTTCATAAGGTATGGTGGATATCTTAAACACAAGACAAACTCTTATTAAAAATCAAATACTCTTAGGAAATGGTCAATACAAAAGGTAACCTCTTCATAGACAAAAAGGTCACAACTGTTTATAAACATTTAAACTTTCGTACAACTAAAGGTTTACAAACAATCCGATTTGATGTTATAAAAGCATTTTCATTACAATCATACTTCTTGTTTCTTTGTTTAGTCAAGAATAATTATGGTGAAAAACAATCATTATTAGACAAATGATTATAACTAGTTGAATAATAACAAATCTTTTGACCCTTGACACTATTATCAATTAGTTAACCTTGGCTAAACAAATGTCACGATGAAACTTAAGGTACAATTGGTTCTTAGGATTGACTTGAAATTGAATTAAAACATGTTATCATAATCATAACTATCACTAAGTATAAAACATCATCAAAACAAGTGTAAAAAGATTACTAGCCACTCATAACAAACATGCAAATAAACTCAGAATATTTAACATTAGAATCCATGGTTTTAAGTCTTACAATGCTTGGAAATTGATAACAAATGACAAGGTATTGATAACCTAAGTGTTGGTGATGATTTCTTGAGATTTTCGGACTCCAAATGTTGCTTCCTTGGTCCTCCAAAGTTCCTGGTTCTCTCTGCACGAATTTCCTCCTTTGAGATCTAGATGATAACAATAATTGTGAGTAGTAATGAGAGTAAGTGGTATCTTGAATGGTGTCTTAAATTATGCACTTTTGAGGTCCTTATATGCTTGTCCATTACTCCTAGTAATGAATAGGGAGTTAAACGCTGGAACTTGGACAAAAAGATAGTAAGAAGGGCCTAGAACCATGGGACAAAAGACCAAGATTCGTGCACAAAAATTGGCAAAAACATGCAGAAGTGACCATCCGATCGATTGCGGGTTGATACCGATCGGATGGAAATGGTCATAATGGCAATCCGATCGTTTAGACTCCAACCGATCGGATGGTAGATCTTGGCTTCTTTGGGACTTTGACTTTTCCTTGTGTAGCTCTTTATGCACTATCCAAACTTGATTAACTTCTGAACTAGGAACTTTGAGATGACAAAACTTAGGTTCTCATATGAATTGCTTCACAGATTGAACTTTTGAGCTTGGGAATCTTCGTGTAATCGCATATACTTCATTTTCTTCACTTTTTCTCCATTTTTCCTGCATTTGGCTACATATGCTACAAAAACATACTTTGATACGATTTAGTGGCAAAAGCATATAAAAACAACCAAATAACATACACAAAAACACTAATAACACTTATAAAAACATGTTAACTTTGAGCGTTATCACCCTTCTCCGGAAGTTATCGTCTCGCTTTTGTGAATATTCTTTTGTTTTTCCTCAATATAAAAACCCAAAAATATTTTTCTTCTTATTTTATTTTTCCCTTTCTTTTATCCTTACAAAATCAAAAAAGAATCTTCGTTATCCTCTTTTATGTTTGATTCTTGTCTATTTACCCTCTCATACCGTTTAATTCTTTATTTCTTCTTTATCCTCTTAACCGTTTAATTCTATCTTCTTCTCCCTCTATATCGTTTAATTCTTTTGGCGAACATGCGGACTATGGAGGAATTACTATGAATACCTATCGTAGGTATTGAAGATGCCATTGTTATTCCGCCCATTCTAGCGGATGAATATGAACTGAAAGCCGAGTTAATTTATTTTATAAAGAACAATCCTTTCTATGGCTTCGAGAATGACGATCCTTATTCACACCTTAGAAGATTTTCTCAAATAACTTAAACTTTTCAAAATCAATCAAGTGCCTCAAGATGTGGTGAATTTGATCTTGTTTCCGTTTTCTCTCAAAGGAGCAGCTAAGAAATGGCTTGATTATGAACCTCCTAATTCAATCACATCTGGATGATCTATTATCCAAGTTTTTGAATAGATTTTATCCTCATTCTAAAACTATTGAGCTTGGAAAAGAGATCATTAATTTTCAACAAAGTTTTGATGAGACTTTTGTCGAGACGTGGGAGAGATTTAAAGATTTAAAATGGAAATGCCCACATCATGGTTTTTCAGAATTGCAGCAAGTCGATATATTCTATAATGCTTTACTGCAAAACGATCAAGATTCGCTTAACACGGACGCCGGTGGCATCTTTTGTCGAACTCCGAAGGACGTCTTTATGATTATCGAAAACAAATCGAAAGTTCGCACTGCACAAAACAAACCGGTAGTAAGTCCCCAATTTTGCAATAAAAAATCAATTGGAGAGTTACTAGCTGTTGAATCTCAGACCTTGATAGATCTTTGAGCACTCGTGGATCGTTAGTTATGTTAATGTAATCACTAACACACTAAAGATAATCTGTGTAACTTGTATTCTAAAGCGGAAACAAACACAAGTATTAACAACTGAATACTAAGAACAATTGATCCTCTATGGATATTTTAACAATACTGAAAGTGTTTTCTAAAAACGTGTACTCAATACATAATCATGTGTTCCTTTTATACACAAGGAACCCTAAACCGTTTCACAAGAAACGTATATTCTAAATACTTTAAAAGACATGCATTATCATTTCCTAAATAAACTCATGCATATCCTAACTATATTACATAAAATACGGAATATCTATATCCGTAGAAACTAATAATGCTGAAACTAGTCTTCAGTAGATACACTGCTTCAGTAGGAACCAACTCTTCAGCAGTATCCTTCAGCAGTAACCGTCAGCAGAATTCTTACTTAGCAGAATTCCCAACAATCCTCCCCTAATCTTGAATTTGACATGGTTAAGTTCAAGATTCTTGATAGATCTTTAAAAGTACAAACCAAGAGGATTGAAGTCGAACATCAGCAGCAAAGAATCATCATTAGCAGGATCTCTATGATCAGCACATACTTGAAAACTCCATTCTTTGCAGTAACAAATGACCAAATGTACATCAAAACAGATTAGTTTCATACTATTCTCATCACACCCAGGTGTGTTAACTCCTGTGAGAGGTGAATCATTGAAAATAATGGATTTGATGTCTCTTTACCAATAGCCATCACTACTGGAGTAGCCAAATGTTTAAGTTCGAAAACTATGGTACACTGATGACCATATGATTTGTAGCAAATCATCAGCTATAAACAGATTTGAGTTGTCTTTACCTGTAGCCGTTTGCTCAGGACTAGTCAATTATTTGGTTGATTTAATCACCTTGGTAAATTGAATATCAAATATGGCTTTTCACTGCCTTTACCACAAGCCATACACTTGTGGGCTAGCCAATTATTGGGAATCCATAAAGGAAAAATCCATGGTCAATTGACAACCATCCAACTCTCAGCTGATAAGCATGGGTGAGTTGAGTACCCAATAGTTTTTAGCAAACTATTACAGCTATCAATAGATTTGACATGTCTTTACCAAAGCTGTACCCTTTGGACTAGCCAAATTTTTGATGTAATAGTCAACATCAAGTAAGTTGATAACCAGAGAAAGTGGAGAAATAATCAACACCAAATCCTGCAAACACCATACACAAAACTATACAAATCTGTTAGTTAGTTAGTTAGTTTTATTTATTTATTTATTTATTTATTTATTTATTTATTTTTACTAAAAAATAAAGAAGAAAGAAAATAAATAAATATACAACAAGATACCATACCAATACCCAATCATTCCAAATAAGTTTCAATACGAACACCATGTTGAGTTTCCAGTTCCTTCTTAACCAAAATACTCCTCTTGATAGCTCTAATCAACTGTTCAGCCATATGCATATCATTCCCAATCATATCCAAAGGACCAGTGAGTTTTACTTCCAGCAATTGGTTCATAACACCTATCGAGATTGGATATATGACATCTGCCCAACAATACAAGGTTTTGCCAGTGGTAGTAGTGATCATATGAACATCAGGCAGAGGAAAGTATTTCCAAGTATCAACTACCCAATTCTTCTGTCCTTTCTACACATGAAATCCAGTACCAGTAAAAAGATGAGAATCACAGAGGACTTGTAAATCTCCCAGCAAAAACATACCAATCCCTTCAGGTTGATGAGATTTATAATAAGTGACAACCCATCCATATAGAGAAATAATGTTTTGCCTATCCACCATATGTAAAATTTGACTTAGAAAAGTAAACTCTTTAGTGGAACCATCTTGTCTGTGAAGTACATTGACTTGTCCTTGACCAGTTGGAGAGTCAACAAATTCCCATTTAACTACTCTCTCCCAAACAACAGGATTGTCATCATCAGAATCAAAGTCAATAAAAGTACTATCCTTAGGTGATTCTCCCTTAGAGGCTTTTCTCTTCTTAGCCACAGTCTTCTTCCTAGTACCAGGGGTAGCAGGAGTAACAAGTGGAGGATCATCAGGAGTCTGATCAGTGGGAACTGGTTCTGAAGCATCAAGAGATACACTCTTTGGATCTTCAGGAGGAATGGATTATGAAGCTTTAAGAACATCTGCTGAAGCATCATGAGAAACATCCTTTTGATCTTCAGCAGAAATAGGTTCAGAGGTAGGAGCTTCAGTGGAAATAGACTCTGGAACTACAGAAATAGCTGATGAAGCATCAATAGTAGGAGAAGAAGATCTACCAACATCTAAAGTTGCAGAAGGCTCCACACTAGTATCAGCTACAATATCAGTAGATGATAAAGGAACAACATCAGTAGAATCATCCACCTGAATTAACACTGAAGGAGAATGAATATGCTCCTGAGCATCAAATGAAGACTCAGTGGATTCTGTGGGCTGATCAGCAGAATCATCAAGCCTGATCCTCTTAGCAACAGCCTATCCATAAGTCTGCCACGCTTCTCTAACACATCTGGAACATTGATACCTGAGGAATGAAGATTAGAGATGATCTTGTCATAGTAGAAAGTGAGCTGAGTGTCAGAAAAGCCCCAAACTTTCTTTTGAGTCCATCCTAATCCAATCATAGAACACCCTTGATTCTTGACAAAATTCCTTATATACTTTTTAATCTCTCCTTTTGTCCATGGTCTGTCCCTTATCTCTTTAGCTTTTCTCTCTTCCTCTGCTTGCCCCTGTAACTTAACTCTTTCAACCATCCTTTTAGCAAAATCAGTCTCATGATAATCAACTCCAAGTACAGATTTTGCCAAATCAGGCTTAGCAGAGACTTGAGAAGCCAAATTTTCCCATTGCTCAGCAAATAACCTCTTAGCAATTTCATCTAACTCCTTTTTTATTTCAGTAGGTAGTGTATGAGTAAGTGGAGGACCCATTTGATCCAAATCAGCTTGTATCTTTCTAGCAAGTTCCTCAGATGCCTTCATATCCAAATCTCTCTTAGTCTTTGCAGCCTCCTCTTTTGCTTCCTCTTTAGCTTGCAATTGTGCTGCAAGTAGTTCACTAAGTTTCTCATTGGCTAGTTCTTGCTTAGTTTCTCTCTAGAAGGAAATGTTGAAGCTACCATAACAAATTTTCCTTTATCTTTCTGAGTGGAAGTAGTTACAGGAGGAACAAAAGTCTCACTAATAGTATCTTGTGCTGGAGAACCATCAGGACAATCAACATGTAAATCTGCTGATGTTGTCTTGTCAGATGATAACACATATTCTTTTCCAACAACAAAGAATGTATCTGCTGATTGAGAAGCATCATCAGCGGTCTTTTCAGCAGGAACATTACTGGTTGGTTCATTCCCTTGAAGATCAACATCTGTCATAAGAATCTCATCCCCACTCGACACTTTAGATGATTCAACAACTTTCTTTGCCAAATATTGTCTTCTGCTTCTTCTGCTGAAATGAATTGTCTGCTTGGGTTAGGAAACTTCAGCAACTTTGGGAGAAGAAGCATGAGTTTGTCTAGCAACTTCAGCCAAAATCTCAAGGGAATCCAAATTACCCTCCTGAGGCACTTCAGCAACATCTGTCACATTCTTTCTTTTCTTCTGCTGATTAAGTTGTGCCTCCAAATCTAGAACCCTGCTTTTCGGCAAGTCAATCTCACCACCAAGAGTAGACTTGGTATCAACAAGCTCCTTTTGAAGAGCATCAGTCTTTCTAATATACCTGCAAAGCAAATCATGTACAGAAGTGTGAGTAACAGGGTCCTCTGCTCCACCAACAGATTGCTCAGTGGTAAAAGGAGCTTCAATGAACCTAGTAGGAGAAACAGACATATGTACAACATTGGGAGAGCCCTCATTAAATGGCTCTCTCACATGACTAGGTGTAGGTAATCTAGTAATCTCAGGCTCAAGAGATGTAGGTACCTGTGTACCAACAGATTGAATTGTCTCTTCAACCTCAGGAGTTAGCACAACAGGAGCAACCTGAGTTGGTGATGGAACAGGACTAGGTGACAAAGGTAAAGGGGAAGGTGGAGGTTGGTCAGAAGAAAAAGGTAATGGTTCAGCAGTTGGCTCTCCCTCATTTACCACTGAAGGATTACCATCAGCAGCAACACCAGAAGATGATGGATTATCATTATCAGCAGCATTTGGAGAGGGCATATGCCTAGTATCATCACCCCCAACTGCATTATCATTTCCATGTGGCAACATAGCAGCTAACAGAGGGCGATGTTCCCCATTATAGTTAGTTTGCATAGAGGCAAATAACTTAGAACCAAGACTCTTAATGGGCACATGAATTCTGTCTTCAGTAGTTATGTCTAAAATAATTTGTAGAAACCTAGGGTACATTAAAAACTTATGACTTTGTTTCTCAATATTTTCTAGCATATTAGCAAAAATAAACTTTGAGAAATTATAAGTTAACCCTTTAGAAAGACAGACAATACCACAGCCCAATTGGGCAGAGAACTGATCCCAGCCACCACACTTATTGCTGATACATTGGAGCAATAAATGCACCAAATACCTCCACTTGGGACAGAACTGATTCTTCAACCACTTAGTTGTGTCAGTGCTTTGATAAACAGCTTCCCTTAACCCAGCAAGTATCTCTTCAGTGTTGGAGTGAAAAACACCATTCTCATCATCCAAATGAAGCTTAGTCCTTATCAAACTTTCAGTCACCACATACTCATTACCATCAATGTCAGCCACGATCTCTGTGTCAGACCTTTTCCTAGCAGATGCCCAAAACTGCTTCACCATAGATTCATATATCACATTTGGAGAATGTGTTAAGGCATAATGAATCTTTGAACGCTGTAGAAACTCCACCATTGAATCATACTCTTCATGACCCTTAGCCTTTTTCAAAATAGAAAACTTGTTATGATCTTTCTTGAATTGAAGTCGTGCCATTTGAATTATTTTGCGAGAGACGGTTATGAATTATGAAAAGAATGATGGGTTTAAATGGAGTGATGGGAGAATAATTTAGTTTAGGCAAAGATATGCAAAGTAGGTTATATTTAGAAGTTCCCCAATCGTGGTCAAAATTATCGGAACAAACTGTTGACCATGTCTGACGTGTAAAGTGGATCCATCCAATTTCAAAATTACCCTTCAGCAGAAATGAAAGTCAATCTGCTGATGGATGGTCAATCAGCAGAAACCAATCAAGAGAAAATATCTTCAGTGAATATCTTGATTTTTACTGTGCCACCCAACTCGCATTAATGATCATACAGCCTAGACTTCGCCTATTTAATAACCCCCAAATCACACTTCTCAGATATCAATTAATCCCAAATCATATCAAAACCCTAATTTCACAATTAACCCCAATTCATCACCAAATAATGTCTGCTAAACCCGAAATTATTGACCTAACCTCCTCCTCTTCCTCCTCTTCATCATCAGAGGATCTCCCACCATATCCATCTGAATTAGATGATTCAGATTATGCTAGAGAAATGGAGAGACGATGGAATGATTTGGAGAAGGGGGAACCAAGTAATGCCCCCGTTCCTGCTGAGAGACAATATGTCTCTCCCTTCATCTTTACATCTGATGAAGACTCTTCAGAGGAAGAAGACGAAGATCCATCATTCCTTCCTCCTTCCACACCAGAGAGATCCCAACCAAGGCCAAGGAAGAGAAATCCATCTCTTCCAGCATCACGGGGTGTGGTGTTGGGTCTTCCTGCTCCAGGATCTGGTGCTTCATACCATGGACACAGGGGAAAGGGCAAGAAGGCAGAGGTGGTGGGTAAGGGGAAAAGGAAACAGGAATAGTTGATGATGGGATGTTGCCAGGGACCAAAGATGTAAAACTCGGTTCTTGAGCATCTTCTTGCCTTGAACCAAAGATATAAAACTAAGTTCTTGAGCATCTTCGTCGTCATCATCATCATTCTTGCCTTTCCATTCTCACCTTCAGCTTCTTCATCATACTGGTCATGCATATCCACCAGCCCTTTTGTAATAGATGATAGAAGCTTAATATTGATTTGGTAGTCTTAGCATAGGAATGATATTGTATTCCACTTTGAAGTTGTATGTAAGCTGTAAATTGTTTCTTGAATGAATGAACATCTTTCCTTATTTGTCAATTCTTGTGTAGTTATTCAGTAGAAACAATGTGTTTCAGTATGATTGATTCTTCAGTAGAAACAATACACAACATACATGACCATATTCCCTTTGAGACAGCTCTTGGTGAATTACAAACAATGAGGACATTCTGCAAAACAGACACAGAGTAACAAAACAAACAAATCTTACAGAAACATTAGTTGGTTAGTGTTAGCCAAACAATAATATACATAACTTATACAAAGTTTAAAATCACAATCCTCCCCTGAGGCATATGCCTCCCCTGAGGCTTATGCCTCCCCTCAAACTTTGCATTCAAGGGTTAAGCATACCAATATGGACCACTAAGTGTTGAAACCTAGGTCCATCAAAAGCTTTAGTTAACAGATCTGCCACATTATCATATGTGTGAATTTTAACTTCCACTATAATTAAATGTTTTTCATAAGCATCCCTGATAAAGTGGTGCCTGATTTCAATATGTTTGGTTCTATTATGAAAAACCGGATTTTTAACAATGCAAATGGTACTTTGATTGTCAATAAAAATGGTGGTATTCATGAAATTATACCCATAATCCAGCAATTGATTCTGAATCCATAGAACATGTCTACAACAATTGGTAGCAGCAACATACTTTGCTTCAGTAGTAGAGGTAGCAACAATGGTCTGTTTCTTGTATTGCCAAGAAATCAATCTTCTTCCAAGGAATTGGCAACCTCCAGTTGTGGATCTCCTATCCATATTGGCACCAGCATAGTCACTATCACTAAATGCTTCCAGCTTAAAAGGAGATTCTCTTAGGTACCAAAGACCTAATTTGGGTTGGCCTTTCAGGTACTTAAAGATCTTTTTGACAACATTCAAGTGAGAAGTAAGTGGAGTGACTTGGTGCCTAGAACAAGCACTCACAGCAAAAGTAATATCAGGTCTAGAAGCAGTCAAATATATCAAAGAACCAATCATGGACCTGTACAAACGGACATTCATAGGAAGATCAGGTTCAAGATTGTTCTTTGGTTTGGGAGCTTCATAGGGAGTAGTGGCAGTTCTGACATTGTCCATATCAAATTTCTCCAACATATCTTTTACATACTTATCCTGACTGATAAAGATACCATCAGGTTTTTGCTGAACTTGTAAACCCAAAAAAAAAGTCAGCTCCCCCATGACACTCATCTGAAATTCTCCCTTTATCAAATCCTCAAACTCTCTACACCATTCTTCTTTAGTGGAACCAAATATGATGTCATCCACATAAACTTGCACTAGAATGATATCCCTGGAGTATTTCTTAAGGAAGAGAGTCTTGTCAATGGCACCTCTTCTGTAACCATGCTTCATCAGAAATGTAGAAAGCCTAGCATACCAAGCTCTAGGTGCCTGATGTAGTCCATAGAGAGCTTTAACAACCTTATAAACATGATCAGGATGATCTGGGTCTTAAAAACCCTTGGGTTGAGTCACGTAAACCTCCTCTTCAATCTCACCATACAGAAAAGCACCTTTTACATCCATCTGATATACCATAAAACCCATATAAGATGCATAGGCCAAGAAGATCCTGATTGCTTCAACTCTTGCCACTGGTGCAAAGACTTCATCATAGTCTATGCCTTCCTCTTGCCTGAACCCCTGAGCCACTAACCTTGCTTTGATTTTCACCACAATACCCCTTGTATCTCTTTTATTTTTCAAAATCCATTTTGTCCCAATTGTATATTTACCATCAGGGAGAGGGACCAGTATCCAAACCTGCTGATTCTTAAATTGCAGCATCTCTTCTTGCATTGCTTCAAGCCAACTTGAATCAGCAAGTGCTTGAGGTACACTGGTTGGCTCTATTTGAGAAAGGAAGCAAGCAAACAAACAATGTTTGAAGTCTGTATGATTGTTCCTTTGTTGATTGTAGACATAGGAAATGAAAGCAACTTCACCATATTTAGTGTTCTTCACAGTACTTCTAGTTCTAACAGGTGCTTGAGGATCTCCAATAACCTTTGATAGGGGAAGAGCAATATTGATCCTCTTTGTTGTTGTGGGGTTGACATTGATTGTGGTGTCAAGGTTGTTGACAGTGGGTCCAAACTCAGTATCATGGGAAGCTGAGTTGAAGATGCCAGCCTTGGGTTGATAATTACCAAGATCAGAAGGACTTGGAAATCGTGTAAATGGTTTCCCAAAGTCTGTAGACACTTCAGTAGAAATGGGAGATTGTGCAACAGGACTATCAGCAGTTTTGAGCACATCAGCAGGAACAGGAGAGCCTTCAGTAGAACTGTCAGCAGCATCCTGGTTTCCACTAAATGCTTGTGCTGATTGTTGGAGTAATGCATCAGTCTCTTGTGCAAACTTTTCACTTAGTCTCTTAGCTTCCTAAGTGGCTGCATGTTCTTGCTTCTTGAGTCTAGCAAGATCCTCTGCATAATGTGACTCATCTTCATGCTCAGCAATAGAATGATCACCTGCAAAATGGTTAGGGGGAAAAGAAGGTACAACAATGGTTTGTTCATCTTTCTCAGAGTCACTCTCTAAGTCATCATCCAGGGAACCTGCAGGGTTAGTAGGAGACTCTTTTGGTCCTGCAAATTGATTAGAAACATGTCTAGTATAACCCAAGTGATCAGTTAAGTAATCCAAGTCAAAATACCAAGTATGACCCTGTCCTTGAATATTAGGCTGATCTTCTAGGAATCTTAGGTTAAGGGTCTCCTCTATCCTTTTGGCATTCAAATTATACACCCTATAGGCCTTGCTATGAGCTGAATAACCCACAATATATCCCTCATCAGCTTTCCCATCAAACTTTCCTAGTGTATCAGTAGTAATCAAAATGGTCACTTTGCAACCAAAAGGTTTAAGTTAATGAATATCAGGAACCTTCCCAGTGAGAAGTTCATAAGGTGTCTTGACATGAGGTCTAGTGATGGATACCCTGTTCAAAACATAACAAGCAGTGCTTACTGCTTCAGTCCAGAACATAGTGGGTAGTTTAGAGTCTGTAAGCATGGATCTTGCTTCCTCTTTTAAGGTCCTATTTTTCCTTTCAGCAGCCCCATTTTGTTGTGGGGTCCTTGGAGTGCTGTAGTCCCTTTTTATCCATTTAGATTTACAGAGTTCCATTAAGATCACATTTTTGAACTCAGTCCCATTGTCACACCTAATTCCTTTAACCTTTTTATTTAGCTGGTTTTCAATCAGGGTAATAAATTCTTTTAAAATAGGAGTTGTTTCATCTTTAATTTTCAAAAAGAATACCCAGGAAAACCTGCTATAATCATCAGTGATAACCAGGGAGAAGTACTTATGATTAATACTTCTGATAGGAGTTGGACCAAAGAGATCCATGTGCAGCAACTGAAGAGGTTCTGAAATGGTGCTCACAGGTGTTATGGCTTTATATGAGGCTCTGTGTTGCTTTCCTTTGTTACATGCAACACAATTATGTTCATTGGTGAAGACTTTTGAAGGAAGTCCCTGAACCAGACCAGGTTTAGAAAGCTTGTTAATGGTCTTGAAATTCACATGAGCCATCCTCTTATGCCATCTTGTAGATTCATCCAGGGAAGCTTTGGCCACCAAACATGTTAGATCACTTTCTGGTTGAACATCATTCAGATTGAATGTGTACAAATTGAAGGTTCTAGGAACTCTTAGCAACACAGTTGTATCTTCTGGAAGTTTGAAGTCCTTAGAGAGCACAAGACATTCATCCTCAGAGAAGAAAACTTTATTCTTGGTGTCACATATTTGTGATACAGAGAACAGATTGAAGTGCTGAAGTTCCTTCACATAATAAACATTCTCAAAATCTAACAGAGGTGTTTTAATAGTGCCTTTCCCAGTGATTTTGCCATCTCCTCCACCAAAAGTCACATTGCCTCCTCCTTCTATAGGCACAAAGTCATGCATCTTATCCTTGTTCCCTGACATGCTTTTGGAAAAACCACTATCTACTATACCTACTTCAGTACTCTTCAGGGGATGATCCTACAACAACAACAAAATAAATATACAAAAGTTAGTACACTTTGGAGACTCTAGTCATTGCTGACTTGAGCCTACCTTGTGGATCATAAGAGGTAGGCCATGTAGATGTATTAGATCCACCAATGTTCTTGGGCCTGTATTGAAAATTAGGTCCATTCTTTGTCCAAGAACAACCTACTGAGGGCTTCACAGCAGTATCCCAATACCCTCCACCAACATACATAGAGTCAAACTGTCTAGGCCAATAACCATTATGAAAGTAAGAACTAATGTGTCGCACATAAGGTCTAGTACCAGCTCTTCTCCATGAAGAATGTTTTTCAGTAGAATTGTGTTTCTGCTGATGTGGAACAAAAGATGGTACATCATTAACATTTTTCCACATTTGCCTAGGTTTTCTTTGACTAGCACATACACCCATTCTTTGCTCGTGAAAAGTACAATCCTTAATCAAATGAAATTTACTTCCACACACAAAGCATTTCTTCCTTTTAGAAGATTTATTCAAAGTGAAAGATGTTCCATAACATGAAAAAGAATTCAAACCACAAACATTAACATAATTGTTTTTAACAGAACTAGAAACATTGTTTTGCAAAGAATTAAATAACAAGTCTTCAGAAGAAACTGTCTTGGTAACAGTAGTAACTCTAACAGGCTTGTAGGGTGTCTTGGGTGATGTCTTGGGTGTGGTCTTGGGAAGGTCTGACTTTTCACTTGAATCACAACTGGAATATGCAGTAGACCCTTGGTCAGAAGACTTGTCACTGTCAGAACAAGATACAAAGTAGTAGATTTAGAATCAGGGTCTGGAAAGTCAATTGACTTTTTGCCATAAAGATGGTGTGATCCATCAAAGTCAACAGGTATGGACAGGTCTGTGGGCATGTGTTCTCCTCTAATAGGTCCAGGTACAGCATTCATTCCCCCTTTCTTAACATATTTTACAAGTTTTTCAAATTCTAGGACAGGTTCAGGGTCAAAAACACTGGATATATCAGGGTAAGTTAATTCCTCAGGATCTATATATTTATCATACCCTAATGCTTTTCTAGACCTAACAGATTGACTACTATCAATCAATTTATTTAAATGAGAAGCCCCTTCTTGCCACTTCTTACGACTAGCCACTTCATTATCAAACTTTAATTGCAATTCTTGTTTCTCTAGTTCTACATTAGATTTTTCTTTTTCAGTACGCCTTAAATCTATCTTTGCACATTCTAAATCAATTTCTAAAACTCTTATCTTTTCTTCATATTTAAGCTGAATCTTTTGAAACCATACCTTCTGTCTCTCTAAAGTTTTTAAAGCCTTTTTATAACCCTTAACTTCTACATAACACTCATTATATTTAGGTTTCAATTCATCATATTCTTGTTTAAGTTCATTATATCTTACACTACAGCCAAAAACACAGTTATGCACCTGAGAGATGTCCATCAAGGAAACTTGATCCTTCTTATCCTCTGTGGGGCAGTATGCCAGCATATTCACTTGTTCAGAAGTAGAAGTTTCCTCTTCAGCAGGTTCATGAACAGTCCAATTAACATGTTCATCCACAGTCACCAAATCTTTGGAAGGTCCAACTTTAGAAGTTCCTGATTCCAATAGATATGAGCCATATCTAACTTCATCACCAGGCTTTCTATCCTTGCATTCTCTTGAGAAGTGGCCCATCTGACCACAAGTGTAGCACTTAACCTTCGTTCTGTCAAATCTTGTGGCATCTCTTCCCTGGAAACGAAACTTTCTCCCAGACTTATTCTCAAACCTTTTGATATTTAGAGAAATCATTGCCAACTGCCATTTCAAGTTCATCTCTTCCATTTCCAATGGATCCAACTGTTCAAAATCCTCATAAGCTAGAAACTGCTGATGTTCATATTCAGCAACAAAAGAGTGAAGAACATCTTCCATTATATTACTGGACTTTGATTTAGGAGTTGGTTTAGTGTGGGTATGAGAAGATGATGCTGAGGTGTAAGAGCTTGAGGCATGATGCACCAGATCTGTTGTGGTGCTAACAAAGGCTGAGTGAGTGGATGGACGAATGGGACTTCTAACATCAGGCTCAAGAGATCATGTCCAATCCACCTTTAGTTTTGAGAGCAATGCTTACTTGCAACCAGGATGGTGGCAAAGATCTTAGAAACTAAGCATTCCAGTCCTCATTACCCGGCCTAGCCTTCAGCTGATTAAGTTGACTCAAGATCTTGTGGAACCTGTCATAACCTTTGTGGATTCCTTCTTCCTCAGATATTTGAAACTCTTGAAACTGTTGCTTTAGCATTGACTTCTTCATCCTTCTTGACTCATCATTCCCACCAAATCTAGCCTTGATGGCCATCCAAACGTCCTTGGCATCTTCCATGAAGTGGAAGTTACCCATGTGGTCATCTGGTATAGCCTGAAGGAGAATTGTTCTGACTTTATTCTCCCTCTGCACGGCTAGAACTTCTTCAGCAGTTTTAGGACCTATAATGGTAACAATCCCATCAGCATCTTTGACATGTTTCTTCAAGCTATTACCCTTACGGACAACTTCCCAAAGAATCCAGTCAATGTTTGTGATTCAGTTTCGCATCTTCATGGACTACAATTCATACTCCTCTACATTCTTAAGGTATGGGAATTTGGCATTACTGTTTAAGAGAGTGAGTTGTTGGAGAGAAGTGGTGTTTGGGTTCTGAGTTGCATCAGATTCATCATCTGTTCCAGGAATTGTTTTTGGTTGTTTTGATTGAGAGGGTATAAGATTGATGTTTCTTAGTATCATAGAGACCCTCCCGAGGCTCTGATACCACTTGTTGAATCTGAGACCTTGATAGATCTTTGAGCACTCGTGGATCGTTAGTTATGTTAATGTAATCACTAACACACTAAAATATAATCTCTGTAACTTGTATTCTAAAGCGGAAACAAACACAAGTATTAACAACTGAATACTAAGAACAATTGATCCTCTATGGATCTTTTAATAATACTGAAAGTGTTTTCTAAAAACGTGTACTCAATACATAATCGTGTGTTCCTTTTATACACAAGGAACCCTAAACTGTTTCACAAGAAACGTATATTCTAAATACTTTAAAAGATATGCATTATCACTTCCTAAATAAACTCATGCATATCCTAACTATATTACATAAAATACGGAATATCTATATCCGTAGAAACTAATAATGTTGAAACTAGTCTTCAGCAGATACACTGCTTCAGCAGGAACCAACTCTTCAGCAGTATCCTTCAGCAGTAACCCTCAGCAGAATTCTTACTTAGTAGAATTCCCAACACTAGCCGAAGAACAAGCAGCTAAAGTGAGAGCTCAATTTTGCAAGACTTTCATTCATGATGACGATGATGACGAGCCTTTAGAAGTAGTTAAGATGGATCTAATCATTAAGGAATCTTTAGATACCTTGTCAATGGGGGACAAGGAAGTCGAAGTCAATCCTCTTGAGGAAATTGATGACCTTGTTCCAGTCCCAAGGGTATCCGAGAAACCTTTTGATTCGATTTCAAAAACTTTTGATATGAATATCACTAATCCCTTGTTTGATTTTGATTCTGAATTTACTCTAAATTCTGATAATCAAATCTTTGATATTCAGAAGGAGGATAGTGATGAGTCTGAAACGGAGACCATAATGAACGAGGTGCATATTTATAGCCCACAAAGTACCGCACATGTCCCACCTCCGTATATACCTCCAGACACCGAGCTCAAAGATTTATATCATGAGAGTGTTTCTTTTCTCGAGGAGTTCGCCGGTGAACTCTCTTGTATCACATCTCCTCCGGAGTATGATCATTTCTATTTTGATCTAGAGGAAGACCTTGACTCGGGAGGAGATAAGCTCTATCACAAGAGTTTACTTATTGATAACACCACCCCGCCTTTCCCTCCCGAGGTTTTTGTTGAAAATCACAAAATGAGCTTAAATATTGAAAATGAAAAATCTACTTTTGAGGATGAAGAATGTTTCATGATTGTTATTAAAATCTTTCTCCCGTTCATCACATTTGATGTGACTTCTCCTATCCTTCACTCCATCGGGAGTGAGGATATCATCTTTGACCCCGGCATTTCCATGTATCATTCTTTTGAGCCAGGGTCCATCTGCATATCTCATCGGTGTGGAACTTTCACGTACTTCAATGTTTGTCCAAACATCTTGAATGAAAGTCCGATGGAGATTGTCTCCTCCACATGTTGCTTCCCCAAGAACCAATGAATTTGGGGTCGAGTCAAGCTAGTGACTCGGTAAACAAAAACATTAGCATCACATGGTTTTCACCCATGTCTCTAACTTCTTTCTATTTTCTAACACTAAGTGTGAGGGAGTTTCCTCTGCTGTTGTTTGCCCTTGTATGTTTGCTCATGTTTGCAGGTACCCTTTGGATCGTGATGATTGACGTGCCTGTTTTCAATCCAGCCACTCAATATCCTATCCTTTTGCTAACGTTTATTTCAGGGATATCTTTTTAATCTTTTTTTGTGAAAAATAGATTTCTGTTTCACACTTAGCTATTAGTATTACCTTTTTCCGTTCAAAGTGTCGGCATAATAGCCGGTACCTTTAATATTGAGGGAAATATTCAATTCTAAGTGTGTGTGTGGGGGGGGGGGGGGAGGAATTCTATCGAATTTTGTCACATGTATTGTACCTGTTAGTTCCCTATTACCCCCGTTTTGGTAAAATTTCAAAATTTTTGCATGAAAAAGAAAAGTTCTTTGCACACAAAAATAAAATAAAAGAAAGTGGTTTAGTCTTGATTAGGTTAGAACAAGGGGAATCCTGACTCTGCCAGAGTGTTGATCTGGCTGCTTCCTTAACTTTTTAGACTAAATTCTTAACGAATTGTGCAATTGAAAATGCTAAGCGTAGAGTGGTTGGTTCTCTTTAGAGCTTATATAAGTAATCTATGGCTTTTTCTCCCAGTAGCTCCTAATTGGATCTAAATACGTGCTGTTTTCAAACTTTTGACCATTAAAAGTTTTCGTTATGTAAAAAAGTTCTTATGCAAGGTTAATGTAGAGTACTAGTTCAAATTTTTATTTAAATTTTGGAACAAGCAACTTCTCTAAGAATCTGAGTAATATTGCAAAGTGAAGTAATGTAAAAGTGCTGAATGATACAAAATTTTGAGTTTATTATGAAAAGAAAAAGTGAAAAGAAAAAGAGAAAAAGAAAAAATGATCGAAAAATAAAGAATGAAGAGAAAAGAAAAGAAAAAATTGAAAAAAAAAATGAGAAAATGAAATGAAAAAGATGTGTTGAACAAAATTAGAATAAATAAATAAAAGTTGTTTTTTCTCAAATTTAAACAGAAAATTGAATTAGTATTCGTTAATTTTGTGTAACGACTAAACGGGAATTTATAGATTGTTGATTTCGAAAGACCCCGAAAGCTCCAATACTATTCTCAGAGGTGTAAAAACCTAGCCTCCTAAGCTTTTGCTAAAAGGATAAGCTGAGAAGAAAATTGTCACATGGAGTGATCTCATCTTTGCGTTTTTAATCTATAGATAATCGTTTGTTGTTATCCATTTAAGTTTTGATTTTAATATGTCGGGGATATTAAAAATCTTTGAATCGAAATCCCGCCAATTCTGGTACTATTCTCTGTGAGGTGTCAAAAACCTTCACCTAAACCAACTAGTTGGGATGTGCCGAGAAGAAAGCCGCTACATGGAAAAGGCTCTTTTTGATTCTTAAATTTCTATGGTTCCCGGTGTCTTAGGATTGAGCTTGAATAAATGACAACCATAATGAGCTCTGATTTTTGGTGGTCAAACTTTTGAAAATAAGCACACATGCCTAAACTTGATAAATTGCGGGATTAAAAAGTTAAGTCTTGACTTACATAGATTATTATTATAAGTAGTGTTAGCATTTTACAAAAACAATTGTGCAAGGGTTATTGAACTTAGTTGGAAGTATACAAAGAGGATAACGATTACAATTCCCTGGAGACACCCAGTTTGTGTGAATCCCGTTCCATAATACCGTTTTTGGAAAATCAAGAATTTTGTTTATCTTTGTTCAGTTTAAAAGTATCGCATTGAATAAAAAGCCAAAACAGGGTATACTTGGTATTCTTTTGGTATCCTTTCATTACTTTATATGATTGGATTGCTAGGGACTAGCAATACTTTAATATAGAGGATTGATGAGTGTGTAAATACTTATCATTTGATACCCATATTGAACTGTAAAAATACTAAAAACAACCAAATATGCCAAATTATATTGCAAATATCTTTGGATTGTGTTTTTATGTGTTGTAGGTACAAAAAGATTGAAATCGAGGCAAAAGTGGATAAAACCGAGCACAAAATTGGAAAGAGCAAAATTTACGAAATGAGGACATCGGAGCAAATATACGAGATTTTGAGCATTGAATGAAGATTATTGAAGCCCAAAGAAATAAGCTCAACTCAAGCCCATTAAAGACCCAAGCCGAGCCTAATTATATAGTCCAGCCAAACACTATTAAATCCCATAATAGTTACTTAAAATTTGCTACCCAACCACACCATCACAAAATTTGGGTCCATTATACATGACCAATACCTTATCCAACTTCTATTTTATTTATGGGTGGTGTTGACTAGTGTGACGTGGCTAAACGAAATACATTCATTTTTTTCTTGGAGACAACTTATGTTTTTGGGATGATTATAAAAGAAATGGAGCAGCCAAGCATAGAAAAGAGGAGGAGACGCCACACATTTGTGTGTCTGACTACACATAATCTCAGCCTCCACTCAATTTATTGTCATTAAACATTTCATTATTGTCTATTTATTTCGATTTCAGTAGCAGTAGAGAAGAAAGGAAACCATGTAGCAACTTTGTCATTTTTCTTAACTAATATAGTTACTTTAATAGTAAAGTCATTTACCTTAACGTAGTATTGTTGTTTTTTTTAACTCAGCAAATCAAACAACCTTTCATTTTTGTTCCAATCATTTGATAGTAGTTAAACAATAGTTTTTAATTCTTTTCTTTTATTTAAGATAAAGGTAAGATTTAATGATGTAGTTAAATTTCATTTTTGTTTTTAATTTGGTTTGAATGCGTAACTGTTTGCGGTATTTTTTAAAACTTTTTTTTTTATTATTTTTTTTTTTTTATTTTTTTTTTTAATTTGGTCTTTTATTGAATATTTTCTAGTATTGATAACGTTTTCAGTTTCTTAGACTAAGAAGAAGGGAAAAAAAAACATTTTTCATTTTCAATTAAAATCTTTGTTTTGTCTTTTGAAATTGGTGACTTTTAAGAGGTATTTAGTTGCGATGACAAAAAGAGATTATGGGTATATGAGCTTGTAGATTTTGGGTATTGATGGTAGCATGACATGGAGTTCATTCTATCCGTAGTCTTCATATTCGGTAACTTCTAATCCCTTTTCGATTATCTCTTTTATGTTTATTGCCATGTTTAGCTTAGTAGTTATTATTATTGCTTTATTTGTTGCTTTTAGTGTAGTTTTTATTATATGTGAGTAGTTTAAACATGTTAGTTTAGAAATATGCTTATTATTGTTGGATTAATTGTTATTGTTAGCTTAGTAGTCATGAGTAGTGAGTAGACCTTTTATATGCTTGTTGAGTAGATTATTCCGTAATTAAGTGTGGTTTTATAAAAGTTAGAAAATATATTAGTTGGTAATTTTAAGTTACTTAATTTGAAATTTTGGTTACTTGAGCCGGCAAAAGCCGTGAAAATAATTGGGTTTTAATTTAGATATTGATATCTCTTTGTGAAAAATCGTTTTCAAAATAAACCAACGTTGTGAGAAAATAATTATTTGTAAGAGATATTAATTCATCAATAAAAGACTTCATTGAAATAATATACCACACTTAAAGATCTTGATAATTTGCTTAACAAGTATATCTTTTTATCATATATTTCTTATTTGCTTGCTTAACATATTTTTAGTTGTGATCTTTTATCGTTAGGTTAATATTATTTACTTGGTACTAGTGTTATTATTATCTTTGCTTTAATCATTTAGTTTTAGGCCCGTTTTAGGTTTAGATTCCGTTTTAGTATAATTGTGATTTACGTGCTTTACGTGTTTATTAATTTGAGTTATTTTGAATTGTTATTTGCTTAATTTAGTTTATAAATTCCAAATCTCTCTTTAAGCCTCATTCAAATCACCCGATCACAAACTTGAACCAATTCACCATTTCACACCTCGTCGAGACTTAACGACCCGGGAAAACACTATACTCTCGTAGAATATGCGTGGTTTGACTACTTTGACCATCCTTTGGTTAAGTGATTGATCCGGGCGTATCAGTGCTCAAAACAACGGGATCCCTCCGATGGGACCCCTGATTGGCTCCAGACGGTCAACCTAATTGACCAGGTGAATGGTCAACTAAGTCAAACTGCCTAGAGTCAATCTCCGTGGAAGTATAGGGGTTTCCCTGGGTCGTTATGTCCCGACGAGGTGTGATGGTATAAAAACGGGTTTGTGATCGGGTGAATTTGGACAGAAAAGGGGTAATAAGCGTTTTGAATGATTACACTAAGGAAATACAAATGAGAACGATTTAAACAAACTATATTAACAATAACGTGAAACCTAGTTAACCTAAAACGTAATCTAAAAATTTAAAATCAGAGTTTGCTTATAAATAAGCAGAAAAATAAGCCAAAAGGGCTTAAATAGAAGCTATCACTTTTTTATATTTTTAGTTTTTCTTTATTTTACAAACTACTTTTACTTACGTAACCTAAATTTTAAAAACGTAAAAGTTATTTAAATAAAATGTGAGTGCGCAAAATAAAAAGTGAAATTTATGCTACGATAACCCTACGGACATGAAAATTATATTTCTACGAACCTAATGATAAAAGAAAATTTATAGAAAAAGAAAATAATTTTTTTAGACTTTTTATTTAATTTTTATTAATTACAAACTATTTAAACTTAATAAAACTAATTAAACTAATTTAATTATAATAAATTCTAAACTAAATTATAAAACTATAAAAATTTTATATAACTACTTAACCATCATAGGAATCTATAAAAAATATAAAACTTTATAAAAATTATATTTAAGCTATTTAAGAAATTAATTACTTATTATTATTTAAAAGCTAATTAAACTATTTTAATTATTATAAATACTAAACTATATTATAAAAATCTGAAATTTTTTCTATAATTACTTCACAATACCAGATTACTAGAAAAAATAAGAAGGGTCCTAATTGCTTATTAATAAGCAGTACAATAAGCTAATAAGTAAACTAAGCTTAATAAACTAAAATTACTATATAAATAAAAAATGAAGTATACCACTTGAAAAAGACCCTAGGGCAGTTGGTTGTGCATGTGTGCTTGTGTCTGTGTGGTGTGAGAGGAATGGCCCAGGTTCGAATCCCATGAGACCCACTTTTTTGCAAATTTTTTTTTTTTCAATTTTTTCTTTTGCAAAACTATTTTAACAACAAAGATAGGCAACTTTGACAAAACCAACTTGAATGAAAACCAAAAATAAGCTCACTAAAAGCTGTTGTTTCCAACAGTTAACAATAAATAAGCTAAAAAGGGTTTTGTTTTTTTTTTTTTTTTTTTTTTTTTTTTTTTTTTTTTTTTTAATGACAAACTAACAAGATAAGCTACAAGCTACAAACAAAGGATGGAATGAGCAAAGTAAAACTGAGATGAACTTAAGAGAAACCAAAAAGAAGAGCCAAGCTTAATGAAATAAGCTAGAAAACCAAATAAGCAAACCCAATGTTTACTCAGAACCAAACAGTGTCTGAGCTCACTTGCAGCCCCCTGTGGGGCCCACAGGGGAGGTTGGGAGGCCAAACCAGATGGTCATCTAAAAAGGTAACCTGAGGGGCTTCTAAATAAGCTAAGGGTCAGGATCTAACACCCACTAATAAGCTCTGAGTGAGCTTATGATGTTGGTGAGTGGGTCCTGGTGCAGGGCAGAAGACAGGTAGAAATAAGCTAACAAAAAGACTATGAAATGGATCTAAAAGGCCTGATTAAGGAGAGATAAAGCTACATGGCAACTAGGGAAACCTTAATTAAGCACTACGAGTCAGAAAATAAGTAGGTGGATAAGCTTAAAAGAACTTAATTTTTCTAAACCTAAAACTACTACTAGGGAAAAAGTGGACTGACAGGGCAATAAGAGACCTAAATTAAGCTACTAGGAGATGAGCAAAAACCAAAATAAGCACACACATGTATCCTAAAGCTAAGAAACTACTAATAAAAATAAAATACATCTTAACTGAGCTTATAAGCAGCTTGTTAGACCAGCTGATGTGTGGCTGTTTTGGAAGGCCTGGAGAAATCGGTGGGGAGTTGCAGGCCTGGATTAAGTAACCAAGAGATTTCAAAACTTCAAACTAAGCCACCATCATTGATTGCTTGAATACTACCCACTGATAGAACCAATTTTTAGGCACTAAAGCAACCTATGATCAATCAAAAAATTGCAAGAATAAATTGGGTTGTGAACCTGTTTGTTGCAGCAGGTTATGATGAATCTTTAAGCCCAAGATAAAACTTATACATGAGCTTCTAAACTAAAATAAGCATAAACATGCAGATCCTAAACTACAAACTACTTATGAATCACAAATGAGTGCCTAAATACCATCGTAGCTATCATAAAAAGATGAATAAAAAGGGTCAGTGGACTGCTATGCTACAGATGGTGCTAATATGGGTCAAATGGTGAGAGTTTGGTGTATTTGACTGGCAAAGGGTCAACTACAGTTATGAGGGAATAAACTATCCTAATGGTGACTAAAGAGGAGTGAGATAACCAACTAGTGACCCTAAACTAAAACCTATCCTATGTGCTTAAGTAAAAACAGTGAATATAAAAAGAATTAGAAATCAAACTCAAATTTTGGAAAACTACCTTAAGCTGCTAAGATTAACTTTAAACTAACTCCTAAAACTATTGTGAAACTAATCTAAGTTGAGAGTTTGGATTAAAAACATATTCAACCAAAACCAAAAGCTAGTGCCAAACACTCTTTCAAGGGTTAACTGATGATTTTTTTATCAAAAGGGAGACATAGTTTAAAGCTAAAATTTTGTTACAACATTTGTAAAGTGGACTTAAACTAAACCAAATAGCTACAGTAAGCTAGAAATAAGCAATATATAAGCATAAAATAAGCAGTAAAATAAGTGGTGCAAAATAATCAGATGCTACACTAACAGGAAATAAAAAAAAAAATCTAAACTTTCATTGCATTTTTAGAAAAGAGTACAACTGAGATTGAAAGATTTAACAATACTTAGAAATTATACTAAACTAATTCTAACCTAGAATTACTTACTTAACTAACTAGTAAAAAAAATGGTTACAAACTGATTTTATTTATACTAAGAGACTACATAGGGTTTTTTTGCTCCTTATGCTTTCCTGGATAAACCCCAACCATTGGATTGGCTTCTGCCTCCTCTTAACCTTTGATTGCACATTGGTGTTGTGGATAGATGACGTGGAGGAGGGGGAAGATGATTTTAGCACATGGGGTTGACTTATGGAGTGGTGGAGTAGGGTGGCTAGTAGGTGTGTTGGAAAGTGGATGGGGGACATGGATGTTGGGGATGGCAGAGGTTGTGTTCGTTTTTGGCGGGCAAAAGAGAGGACAGGGAATGGTGTGGGTTGACTGCCCTTTGACCCTGGTGGTTTATTAATAAAAAGGGATGAGGTTTGGGCTTGGGTTTTATTTATTTGGATTGGGCTTGAGGGTGGGTAAAATAAAAAAAGGGTGTGTTGGGTTTTTATATTTGAAGGGTTTGTGTGGTTTGTAATTATAAAAGCCCAAGGGTTAAACTTGTAATTTCTGAAAATAAGGGACCATTGTTGCCAAATCTCTGAAGTTCACTTCCAAGGACCTTTCTTGCCATTTTGATTTTCCATGGGTCTTTTGTTGTTAATTTTCCAAAATAAAATTACCCGGGGACTAATTATGCCAATAATCAAAGTTGAGGGACCAAAATTGTAATTTCCCCAAGCTTTTTACCCAAGTACTATTTTTGATAATATTTGACTTTTAAAGGACTTGGGTTGACTTTTCTTTCAAAAATATTTTACCATGGACCAATTTTGTCAATTTGTGAAAGTTGGGGGACTGAAACTGCCAATTATGCAAACTTTGTTCGTTTTTCATCTGTTTTCAATCATTTTGCATTTGAAGCATATAAAACACAATTTTGGAATATTTTCAGTATTTTGATGCATTTCTGAGTGTTTTTAAATGTTTTTGCAGTTCAGATTGACCAAAAATGATGAGTGTTTAAGCACTCATCAACCCCAACCGGCTTACGATTTGCATCCGATGGAGGAACAACTCCAATCACAATTCAATGGTATGAGGAGAGCCATCGTGATTCCCGATATCACTGCAAATCAATTTGAGATTAATCACGGGTTACTCAACATCATCATGAGTATCTCATTTCACGGTTTAGAAAATGAAGATCCTTATGTTTACATAAGGAATTTCACCGACATCACTGAAACTATTAAGTTAAACCAAGTACCGTATGATGTGGTTAAAAAGAAATTGTTTCCTTTCTCCCTCAAGGGAGCAGCCCGGACTTGGCTTGAAAAGGAACCACCGAAATCCATTCATACTTGGGATGATCTTGCATCAAAGTTTGTGAATCATTTTTAGCCTCCGTATAAAATGTCTAATCTCCGAACTCAAATCTTTCGATTTCAGCAAGCTTTCGATGAATCATTCAGCGAAGCTTGGGATAGATTTAAGGAGTTGTTAGAAAAATGTCCGAATCATGGGTTTTCACCTTTGCATCAGATTGATACTTTCTACAATGGTTAGAGTCTTGCCGATCAAGACTCACTCAATTCTGCTGCGGGTGGAAATTTGTTGACCCGAAACATTCAAGATGCTTTTACAATTATTGAAAACAAAGCTAAAGTGAGGATAGCTAGAAACAAGCTGCAAACTTCAAATGCTTTTAGCAAATCTAATGATGAAGTTATGAATGCTATAGCTGCTCTCTCTAAAAAAGTTGAATCAATGGCTATTGAAAGATCTTCTAATCAAGTCAAAAACCATCAAGTCAATATGGTTAATCATGTTTGTGAGAATTGTGGTGGTCCTCATTCGTATTTTGAGTGCCCAGCCTCCGGTGGCTTCACTCACGAGAATGTGTATGATACTTCGGGAACCTGCAATATGGGCAGTAACAGTTACCAACCACATGGGGACCGAAATCTTCTTAGCTACCGTTCAAACAATTATATTGGACCACCCGGTTTCAATCAACCGAATCAAGTTAATCAAGTCAATCAAGTGAATCATAACATGCAAAACTGAAACAATCAATTTAACCAGAATCAAAATCAAAACCGGATGAACAATGGTTTTCAAAATCAAAATCAAGGTTTTCATCAAAATCGGGGGAATTACAATCAAGGCCCGAATCAAGGGAATTTTTAAGGAAATTACGGGAATTTTCAAAATGCTAATCATGGGAATTACAATCATGGAAATCAAAATCAAGGTTTCAACAACAACAACCGTGGACAGAATTTTCAAAACCCAGTGGTGAATCAAAATCAGTCGTCCTTGGATACGTTACTTAAGCAGTTTATGAAAAGTCAAGAGGAAATGAATAAAATGCTAATTAATCAAAGGATGAATTAATGAAGTCTTTAAATGATTGACCATCGGGCTCGGGAATTCTTCCAAGCAACACGATCGCTAACCCAAGGGGCGATGCAAAAGCAATCACGACTAGGAGTGGTGATTCATATGATGGACCAACGGCTCCGATTACTTCTTTTTCTTCTTTTCCTAAGGTAGTCGCCCGTGAAACCGAGGTAACAACGGATACGGGAATTCCTATTAATTATGGAAGGACCGAAGACATCCAACCTTCGGTGGTCCAAACGTCTAAAGGAAAAGATAAAGTCGTTCACGAAGCTGAGAAAGAAATTCCCGTCAAAACAAAATTACCTTATCCATCACGCTTAAATGAACAAAAGCACTGTGAGAAAGATAAAAACCAGATGGAAAAGTTTTATCAGATTTTTCAAGAATTACATTTTGATATAAGTCTTGCGGATGCTATACTTTTAATGCCAAAGTTTGCTTCAATGTTAAAAGGTCTTTTGAGTAACAAAGAAAAATTATTTGAAATGTCAAAAACCCAGATGAATGAGAATTGCTCGGCGGTTATCCTCAAAAAGCTTCCCGAAAAGCTTGAAGTCCCCGGTCGATTTATCATTCCTTGCAATTTTCCGGGTATGGTTCAATGCTTCGCCTTGGCCGATCTTGGTGCTAGCATTAACCTAATGCCGTTATCCATTTGGAAAAAGTTATCTTTACCCGATTTGACTCCGACTTGCATGACCCTCGAGCTTGCTGACCGAACTACTTCTCGCCCGATGGGAATAGCCGAGGTTGTCTTCGTCAATGTGGGAAAATTTTATTTCCCCGCCGATTTTGTCATTGTTGATTTTGATGCTGATCCACGGGTACCTCTCCTTCTCGGGAGAGGTTTCCTAAGGACTGGCCGCGCGATAATTGATGTTTTCGATGAAGAAATTACCCTACGCGTTTGTATTGAAGCCATAACATTTAATTTGGATCAAACCGCGAGATACTCCTCTGATTATGACAAATTTTCCGTGAACGGAGTTGATGTTATCGATGAAGTTACGGAGGAGTATTCTCAAGAGCTTCTTGGTTTTACTAAAAATGCTTCGAGTGGCAATCCCACTCCTTCTTCTGAACCAATTGTATCCGATCCTTCCCCTTCCCTCACTCCGTTTGAGGGAAGTGATTTCATCTTGGAAGAGATCAAGGCTTTTCTTTCTAATGATTCGCTTTCACCGGAAATTGATCATCCCGTTTGTGACCCGGAGGGAGATGTTCTTTTGATTGAAAAATCGTTGAAAGACGACCCAACTCCGTCTCTCCCTCCGATGGACCTTAAAATGGCCGATGTTAAAGAAGTTAAGCCGTCTACTGAGAATCCTCCGGAAATTTACCTCCTCATCTTGAATACGCTTTTTTAGAAGGAACCGATAAACTTCCCGTCACAATTTCGAAAGACCTTAAAGATGAGGAGAAGAACCGTCTCTTAGATGTGCTCAAGAAGCATAAGAGTGCCATCGCTTGGCAAATTCCCGATATCAAGGGTATCGACCCTCGTTTTTGTACCCACAAGATTTTTCTTGAAGACAATTACAAACCTCTCGTCCAACAACAACGACGGGTTAACCCTAAAATTCATGAGGTTATCAAACTCCTCGATGCTGGAATGATTTATCCAATCTCGGATAGCTCATGGGTTAGCCCGGTCCACTGTGTTTCGAAGAAAGGTGGAATGACCGTAGTAACTAATGAAGATAATGAATTGATTCGGACACGTCTTGTTACCGGATGGAGAGTATGTATTGATTATAGGAAATTGAATGATGCGAATCGTAAGGACCATTTCCCACTTCCGTTTATGGATCAAATGCTCGAACGTTTAGCGGGAAATGACTTCTATTGTTTTCTCGATGGGTTTTCTGGTTATTTTCAAATTCCGATTGACCCTCCAGACCAAGAAAAGACCACTTTCACTTGCCCTTACGGAACGTTTGCTTATCGACGTATGCCTTTCGGCTTATGCATGAGAAAACCATGGAAGTTTTCATGGATGATTTCTCGGTTTATGGAGATTCTTTCACTTCTTGCCTCTCCCATTTAGAAAGAATGCTGAAACGGTGTGAAGACACCAACTTGGTTCTAAATTGGGAGAAGTGTCATTTCATGGTTAAAGAGGGCATTGTCCTCGACCATAAGATCTCGAAATCCAGGATTGAGGTCGATAAAGCTAAAGTCGATGAGATTGCTAAGTTACCTAATCCCACTACCGTAAAAGGAATTAGAAGTTTTCTCGGTCATGCCGGATTTTACCGACGTTTTATCCAAGATTTTTCCAAATAGCCCGGACCCTGACCCATTTACTTGAAAAGGATGCTCCGTTTATCTTCTCAAATGAATGCATTGAAGCATTTAATATCCTTAAGAAGAAGTTAACGGAGGCTCCTATCTTAGTTGCCCCTGATTGGGACTAGCCTTTCGAGCTAATGTGCGATGAGAGCGATTATGCTATTGGTGCAGTTCTAGGGCAACGTAAGTCAAAATATTTTCAGCCGATACACTATACTAGTAAAACAATGACCGATGCCCAATACCATTATACGACTACTGAAAAAGAAATGTTAGCCATCATTTATGCTTTTGAAAAGTTTTGACCTTCTTTGCTTTTAAAGAAAAGCATAGTGTATACGGATCATTTGGCTCTTAAGTATCTTAAGGCAAAGCAATATGCTAAGCCACGATTGATGCGGTGGGTTCTACTCCTTCAAGAATTCAATGTTGAAATTCGAGACAAAAAGGGAGCTGAGAATCTTGCCGCCGATCACCTTTCACGTTAAGAGAATCCCCATCAAAGTGATTTCGAGAAAAAGGAAATTACCAAAACATTTCCTCTCGAGACACTTGGAAGTTTATCACACAGTGATCCTAGTACCCCATGGTTCGCCGACTTTGCGAATTACCATCCGGGGAATTTCATACGAAAAGGGATATCGTTCCAACAAAAGAATAAATTCTTCAAAGATGTTAAAAATTATATCTGGGACGACCCCTACTTGTTTAAAATTTGTGCGGATCAAGTGATCCGACGGTGCGTTCACGGCAAGGAAGCCGTTGAAATTCTCATGGCATGCCACAATGGACCCATGGGAGGACATCATGGTGCCAACTTCACTGCTAAGAAAGTTTTCGATTCCGGCTTCTGCTGGCCGACGATTTATCAGGATGCCCATGAATTGGTTAAATTATGTGATTCTTGCCAGCATCAAGGAAAAATCTCTCAGAGAGACGAGATGCCTCGAAATGCTATCCAAGTCTGTGAGATTTTTGACGTCTGGGGTATCGATTTCATGGGACCATTCTCGTCTTCCGGAGGAAACGAATATATACTCGTGGCCATCGATTACTTGTCAAAATGGGTTGAAGTGAAAGCGCTCCCCACCAATGACGCCCAAGTTGTTGTGAAATTTCTTAAAAGTCTCTTCGCCCGATTTGGTGCACGTCGTGCTATTATAAGTGATTGTGGGACCCATTTCTGTAATGACCAATTCGCTAAAGTTATGCTCAAATATGGTGTCACACATCGTTTTTCTGCCGCATATCATTCACAGACGAGTGGTCAAGTTGGGGTGTCCAATAGTGGCTTGAAACGTATTTTAGAAAGGACCGTAGGAGAACATCGTGCTTCATGGGCTGATAAGTTAGATGATGCATTATGGGCTTTCCGGACCGCTTACAAAACACCCATCAGGTGCACTCCTTACAAGCTAGTTTACGGGAAGGCCTGCCATTTGCCATTTGAACTTGAGCACAAGGCCTACTGGGCCTTGAAACACGCTAATTTTGATCTTAAAACCATGGGTGATCATCGTAAAGTTCAATTGAATGAATTAACTGAGCTTCGTGATCAAGCCTATGAGAATTCTTTGATCTACAAAGAGAAAACAAAGAGGATTCATGATGCTAAGATTAAAGATCACGTTTTCAATGTTGTTGATCGAGTCCTTCTTTTCAATTCTCGATTGAAGATATTCTCGGGCAAGTTAAAAACCCGTTGGTCTGGACCATTCACCATCACCCAAGTTTTTCCTTATGGAACCATCGAGTTAGCTCAATCCAATGGTCCCAACTTTAAGGTGAATGGTCATCGTCTCAAACATTATTTCGGAGGGGACATACCACCCATGGTTGTCCCGGATCTCCAAACTTTCCCTAATGACAATTCAATTCGGGGATCGAGTCAAGCTCATGTGACTTGGGGAATAAAAACAAGCGCTTCGTGGGAGGCACCCCATGCTTATCCATTTCACTATTTTCTATTTTCTTAAGTAACGTGACGTGAAGGGGGAGACCCTTTCCAAACTCGTGTTTTCGTGGTTGTTTGTGAATGTCCAGGAATATCCCTGAAGATTGAGGACTCTCGTGCTCGTGTTTTGTCATTCTCTCCACTCGAGTCTCACTCTTTGCTGCTCTTACGGAAATTCACCATATCCAAAATTTTATCGACCAACGTTTATCTCTTGGCATACTTAATAAACGGCCTTAGATATTACGTCAGACTACCCGTACCCTTAAAACATTGAGGACAATGTTTCACTTTAGTCTGGGGGGGGGGGTGAATCTTCGATTTGATTTGACCTTGCACCTTCGTCTAAGCTGTTAACTTGCGCAACTCTGTTTTTCCACCAAAATTTTAATTTTTTGTCACCTTTTTATTAAAAAAAATGAAAAAATTGATATGATATATGGTATAATAATAAGATTTGACCACTTGTTTTGACTTTCCTAACGGCGAGAGTAGAAATAAATGTTCCGACTTGACCGGGCGTGTTGAGCCCTAGCTCGTTTGCCTTAACCAATATAATCAAAAGATTATCAGCTAAGCATCCACGGATCTCATTACTTGGGATTTTAAATTTGCGGAGATCGAGGAATGATAGAGTTTATTTAGAAGTTTCATGCTAAACGTAGATTAGTTGGATCTCTTTAGAGCCCACGAAAGGTACTTGTGGCCTCCTTGTTCCCACTTGATTGCACACCACTAAAAATAGATCTCTAGGATTAATTAAGTGTATGGGGTTTGGGCAATATTTAGTTTTTTCTCGTTCCTAAGAAAATCTCTGCATATGGGGGTTTGGTACACATAGGGGTACTACCAGTGTTATGGTGAAATAGACTATTGCATCTTGCCGGTTCGCAGCCGATGTTGTGATCTTAGTAAAGGTCGTAGGACTCGGGGTTTGGCATATGATTATGAATATCAATAATAATAATCCAAAGCCAAAAATAAGGCAGAGGAATCCAAAGCTATAAAAAGCAGCGGAAATAAATCTAAGGAAATAATAAAGCTCTTACATCTTGACGGATCACAACTGTTGTTGTAATTGAAATATAGGACTAAGGACCAAATATTATTAAAGTGCTTATAATTATGCAAAAATGCCAAGCTTCGACTCCGAGGGCTTCCTAATAAAAAGCTTCTGTCTCGGGTCTCAAACATGAGATGTTTCGGTCGTAAATAAAAAGGGGGCCCTCAAAATCGTGTTAAATCAGAGACCTCCATGTGGACCCGATTTCTGTATGCTGGGGTTTTCGAGGGAAAGTTTGGAAACTACTTAGCGTTCAAATTTTGTGCTCTTATCGGACTAATAAATATCAAAACGAGAAAATATGAATAAATTCATTTCTCACAAAATTAAAATCTAGAGATACACAACTTAGGAATTGGGAACAAGAGGTAAATACACAAGTAACTTTTGTGGGTAGTGTTAGCAACTAACTTGTGGATAAACAATGATTTCGATTTTACGCTTAGTTTGGGAGTTTGTGAAAAATCAAGGATGATGATTTTTATCTGTATGGTCTCTTCTCCATGAGAAGTGTTTCTAATCGTAAACCCTGAAAATTATCAAAAGATAATGAAAGTCAAGCAAACCGTCACATATATAAAAATGAATAAAGAACAAAAAGATAGTAGTGGTAGCTGTTATTCAAAGAAAATTAGAAAACGGAGCATTTTTGAGAATAAATGATTTCGAGAACTCTTTCGAACATCATTGCTACTTTACAACATTAGTAAAAAGAGGTTTTGAAATTATTTATCTCTTAAGCGTGAGGTGATGACATTGCGTGAGGGCACGGCAATACCTTCGTCTGGGGGAGTTTTGATGTGTGCTTATTCACACATCCTTTTTATGCCTTAAATCAGACCAAAAATACCAAATACTGACCAAATATGCCAAGAGAATGTGTGTTTTTGTATTTGTGTATGTGCAGGTACGGATATGTGAAAAATGGACAAAAACAAAGCCAAAACCAACAAAAACGAGCACGAGAATGGAAAAAGGTCAAAAGCCGGAGCCGGGGAAGCTTAATGATCAAAGAAAGCTAAAAATGTCAAAAGAAGTCCTCAGAGATTTAGAAAGTTACAAGATTAGTCCCTGGTCAAAGTTTAAAGAGTTTGGCAATTTCAGTCCCTCATCTTTCAAGAAATTACAAAAATGGTCCCTTGAAGAAATAATTGAAGAAAAGGCAACATTGGTCCTCCATGAATTAGAGAATTACAAAAGAGACCCTTGGATTAACTTTGGAAAAATGGCAGCAAAGGTCCTTGGAATCTTTAGAATTACATGAATGGTCCTTATCTAATATTACTACTCCATACAACCAGATCCACAACAATTAATATTAACCCAAAATTATCCAAGCCCAAAACACAACAGCCTAATCCGCCACTACTAATATTACCTGATCCACTCCATATACCCGGTCAACCCATAAGTCAAAACCCGATCAACACCCTTATTAATAAAAACACCCAAAACTAATTTCCCGCCCCCTTTTTACCTTTTACCCAGATCCTAAGAACCCTAACACTATTCGCACGCGTAAAATCCTAATTCACCATAAGTAAGGGCACGTTGGTCTAATTAATTGCATCTAGAAGGTCCTGACATGTCAAGGAATGACACGTCAGTGATCCACATGAGAGTTTGTACCTCATGATTGGGTAATCATTTAATCAAACGGCTAAGAGTTGAAGATCGGGGACCAAGGTGTATCCTAGGGATGATATTGATTCAAAGAAGCACAAATGCACACGGATTGATGACATGGACATGCTAGAAGAATCCAAGAGCTCTCCTCAGCCTCCTATATATACCCCCTTCATTCACAGATTATGTGTGCGGGTTTTTTTATAAAAGTTAGCTTATTATTCTGTTTTTATTGTAATTCCATTTTTAGTATTGTAATCCAACTTTCTTAATCAATATAATTTCAGTTTTATTTTATTTAGCTTATTATTTCTCATTTAGTTTTGTTATTTACTGTTTTTATTAGTTTAATCCTTGTGAGTTTATTTCAGTTTCTTAATTAAAGCTTTGTTCATCTTATATTGAAAATCCAAAAAAATAAAAAATTAGAAAAATAAAAAAAATATATATAAAAATAGTTTTAATTCATTCAAATTCAGCTTCAATTAGCTATTTCTGTTTGTTATAACCTTATATAAGCTACCTAGCTTACTGTGAGCTTATTTTGTTTTTAAATTTCAAAATTCCAAAAAAGTCAAATTGTTGTCAAACATAGCTTATTGGAATAAGCTCAGCTTATTTGAGGAGTATAAGACAGCCAATAAGGAGCCCTTTGGCCTGTCAAAAGACAGGCTAGCTAAGTGAACCCCCTCTGTTTGAGCTTAGGGGGATTTCTCTTTGTAAATTTTCCATTTATTTTTATTATTGCATAATCATAGTAATAAGTAGTGTAGATCTGTTTATTAGTGCTTGTTTCTGTTTTACATTAGTAGTTGAATCATAATTATTTTAGTAGTAACTTAGTTTGTCATTTCATCATAAGTTTGAGGCTATTTGGTGTGTTTCTGTTTCAATACTGCTATATTGGTTTGGATTTGTATTTCTGTGGTTCTGGCTGTTTGAGATCTGTGTTTTTGAGCATAATTGGTCATTGTTGATACTGAGTTGGTGTTTGGAATTGAATTGAGGTTTAGTTGATTCATACTAAGTTGAGATAGTAACATTCTAGGGTGTTTGGATTAAGGAGGTTTGCTGGTTTTAGTGTTGTTTCAGAGGTTATTGTCTGCTTAGATACATTACTTAGGGTAATATTAAGGCTTAACTTGCATAAAATTAGTAGTACAATATAAAAAAAGGTCAAAACATCCTTTGGTCTCATCATTAGTTTAACTGTTAGTTTTTTTTAGGTTGCATAAGCTTATAGTTAGTTACAATAATAGTTTAGATAGCTTATTTTAGATTTATAGAAGCTTATTACAACTTAAGTAATCATTTAGGACAGCTATAAATTCATTTTAGTCAAAGTGTCATAAAGATAAAAAAAAAAAAAAAAAAAGTCAAAAACAAGTTGAAACATCAGTTTTGGTCATAAATTTGTTAGAGTTTGTAGGTTTTACTATTGATTGGAAATTAGTTTGGCTTGTTGATTTTAGAAGATTATCAGCTTAAGAATCTATTTCAAAAAGAAAATCTCTGTTTGGAATTCATTTGCTTTTTAAAAATCCGAGTTTAAGTTGTCTGTTTGGCATTAAAGTTCCCCTGCACATCAGTTCTTGTTCAACTTTCTAGGTAGCTGTTAGGTTAGTAATTTGGCTTTAAAATTAGTGCTCTTGGTAATTCTGTCATCTCAACAGGTCAGAGGATTGTTTGCCCCCACAAGCTCACCATTATCAGCTTAATTGTACTGCTTATTAGACCAATTAAGTTGAGTGGTTCATGCTAGTATCTGTTTCTAGATTAGGCCTGCTAGTGAGATTTTGTGCTTGATATCTGAGATTTGTGGTTTATCTGAGTTCATTTGTACCTTAAGTTGCTGTTCCCATTGAGCTTTTGCCTATAGCTTTTCTGTTTGGCTTATTGCTTATTCAAAAGTGCTTAATCAACTGATTTTAGCCCATATCTGTGTTTCTGTGATCATTTGGTCTTAATATTGTTCCATTAAGCTTATTTGAGTCATAGAATCATTTGTTCGAAGTTTGGTCAAGTTTGGTCAAAGTTTGCTTATAAATAAGCACTCCATATAAGCTGTTTTAAGCCATTCAGCATTTCCTTAGCTTATTTCTCACTTTTTAAATCTTTCCTAGGTTTATATTAATATTTTAGATTTTTCTTGAATTTTTCATATTTTTCTGAATTTATTTGCTATTTTTCTCATTTAATTTTAGTTTTTATTCTATTTTTAATAATTTTTAAATTCCAAAAATCCCAAAAAAATCAGAAAAAGCCTAAAAAAATCAAAAAATATTTTATATATTAGTTTTCATTTATTTTAGACTTTTAGAAATTAATTTAGCATTTTTCTCATTTAATTTGAATTTTATTTGAATTTTAATTACTTTCTAATAGTTTTTAAATCATAAAAATTACACAAAAAGCCAAAAAAAATATATTTTCAGTTTTAAAAATTGTTTTTAGTTAATTTAGAATTTTCAAAATTTACTTTGCATTTTTCTCACTTAATTTCCATTTTTTTTTAATTTTTAATTAGTTAAATTAGTTTTTAATTCATAAAAATTAAATAAAAAGTCAAAAAAAAAATATTTTTCTTTATCTCAAAATTTTCTTTTATCATTTTTAACTTATGAAAATTATTTTCAAGTCCGTAGGATTAGTATAGCTTAAAATGCACTTTTTAATTCGCGCGTTTACGTTTAATTTGCGTTTTAGCTTACGGTTTTGATTCTACGTTACGTTTTATGTTTATTTGAATTACGTGATTAAGTGATTAATTGTGCTTCATTTTAATATTCATTAGTTTAAATCTCGTTAAAATCACTTTTCTCCACTTTCACGACACTTTTCACGAACCGGTAATTTGAAATTCCATTCACACCTTCACACGGACTACGACCTCGGGTTTTGCTTATTTCTTAGCAATTCCTTTGAGAAATGCTATACTATAACTATATTTGAGCAATCAAATTTTGGCGCCGCTGCCGGGAAAGGTTGAAGTGAATTTTTGATTTTTGTTTTCAAAATTGTGTTTTGAAAACCTTCCTTTGTATGTATTTTCTATAAAAATATAAAAATTGAAAAATCAAAAACACTTTTCCTAAAGTGTTTTCAAAAATACAAAAAGAAAGTTATAGCCTCGACTCTCTCATGGAAGAGGGGGTGTTGTAAACCAAATAAGCTTACCAACATAAGAACGCGTGAAATTAGTTGCTAATCTGATTACTTTAATTCTACAACCGAATAAGCGGAAAATACGGAAGTTTAGACATTAAATTGCAAGCTGAAGAGAGAAACACTCTTCTCTCCCGTTCCGTCACGAGTAGTTTTTGAAGGAAACGATTACGATTAACGTAACATTTGAAAAAAGAGAATAAAAGTTTTAAGTTTTTGAAGTTTGTTTTTCAATATAAAAAAAAAATACAAAAAGATTTTCCTTTTCCACTTTGATTTTCCTTTTATTTTTCGAATTTGTGATTTTTGTGGTATATGAACACCCGTTCATCTTCTAAACGTCTTATTTCTCCACTTTCGAATCCGGAAAGTTTGTTTCGTCACATACACCGAGTTCTTTTCCCAAACACGGAGGAAATGCACCAGAACGAACAACACTTGGGACCCCCGCCGATGGGTGGTGCTCAAAACAACGGGATCCCTCCGTTGGGACCCCAACCGGCTTACAATTTGCGTCCGAAGGAGGAACAACTCCAATCACCATTCAATGGTGTGAGGAGAGCCATCGTGATTCCCGATATCACTGCAAATCAATTTGAGATTAATCACGGGTTACTCAACATCATCACGAGTATCTCATTTCACGGTTTAAAAATGAAAATCCTGATGTTCACATAAGGAATTTCACCGACATCACTGAAACTACTAAGTTAAACCAAGTACCGTATGATGTGGTTAAAATGAAATTATTTCCTTTCTCCCTCAAGGAAGCAGCCCGGACTTGGCTTGAAAAGGAACCACTGAACTCCATTCATACTTGGGATGATCTTGCATCAAAGTTCGTGAATCATTTTTACCCTCCGTAAAAAACGTCTAATCTCCGAACTCAAATCTTTCGATTTTAGCAAGCTTTCGATGAATCATTCAGCGAAGCTTAAAATAGCTTTAAGGAGTTGTTGGAAAAATGTCTGAGTCACGGGTTTTCACCTTTGCATCAGATTGATACTTTCTACAATGGTTTGAGTCTTGCCGATCAAGACTCACTCAATTCTGCTGCGGGTGGAAATTTGTAGACCCGAAACATTCAAGATGCTTTCACAATTATTGAAAACAAATCTAAAGTGAGGATAGCTAGAAACAAGCTGCAAACTTCAAATGCTAGTAGCAAATCTATTGATGAAGTTATGAATGCTATAGCTGCTCTCACTAAAAAAGTTGAATCAATGGCTATTGAAAGATCTTCTAAACAAGTCAAAAACCATCAAGTCAATATGGTTAATCATGTTTGTGAGACCTGTGGTGTTCCTCATTCGTATTTTGAGTACCCAGCCTCCGGTGGCTTCACTCACGAGAATGTGTATGCTACTTCGGGAACCTACAATATGGGCGGTAACGGTTACCAACCACAGGGGGACCGAAATCTTCTTAGCTACCGTTCAAACAATTATATTGGACCACCCGGTATCAATCAACCGAATCAAGTTAATTAGTTCAATCAAGTGAATCATAACATGCATAACCGAAACAATCAATTTAATCAGAATCAAAATCAAAACCCGATAAACAATGGTTTTCAAATCAAAATCAAGGTTTTCATCAAAATCGGGGGAATTACAATCAAGGCCCGAATAAAGGGAATTTTCAAGGAAATTACGGGAATTCTCAAAATGCTAATCATGGGAATTACAATCATGGAAATCAAAATCAAGGTTTCAACAACAATAACCGTGGACAAAATTTTCAAAACCCAGTTGTGAATCAAAATCAGTCATCCTCGGATGAGTTACTTAAGCAGTTTATGAAAAGTCAAGAGGAAATGAATAAAATGCTAATTAATCAAATGGCTGAATTGAAGAAGTCTTTAAATGATCAACCCTCGGGCTCGAGAACTCTTACAAGCAACACGATCGCTAACCCGAGGGGCGATGCAAAAGCGATCACGACTAGGAGTGGTGTTGCATATGATGGACCAACGGCTCCGATTACCTCTTCTTCTTCTTCTTCTCCCGGCAAAACAAAATTACCTTATCCGTCACGCTTAAATGAACAAAATCACCGTGAGAAAGATAAAAACCAAATGGAAATGTTTTATCACATTTTTCAAGAATTACATTTTGATATAAGTCTTGCGGATGCTATACTTTTAATGCCAAAGTTTGCTTCAATGTTAAAAGGTCTTTTGAGTAACAAAGGAAACTTATTTGAAATGTCAAAAACCCAAATGAATGAGAATTTTTCGGCGGTTATCCTCAAAAAGCTTCCCGAAAAGTTTGAAGACCCCGGTAGATTTCTCATTCCTTGCAATTTTTCCGGGTATGGTCCAATGCTCTGCCTTCGCCGATCTTGGTGCTACCATTAACCTAATGCCGTTATCCATTTGGAAAAAGTTGTCTTTACCCTATTTGACTCCAACTTGCATGACCCTCGAGCTTGCCGACCGAACTACTTCCCGCCCGATGGGAATAGCCGAGGATGTCTTCGTCAATGTGGGAAAATTTCATTTCCCCGCCGATTTTGTCATTGTTGATTTTGATGGTGATCCACGGGTACCTCTCATTCTCAGGAGAGGTTTCCTAAGGACTGGCCGCACGATAATTGAAGTTTTCGATGAAGAAATTACCCTATGTGTTGGTACCGAAGCCGTAACGTTTAATTTGGATCAAACCGCGAGATACTCCTCCGATTATGAAAAATTTTCCGTGAACCGAGTTGATGTTATCAATGAAGTTATGGAGGAGTATTCTCGAGAGCTTCTTGGTTTTACTGAAAATGCTTCGAGTGGCAATCCCACTCCTTCTTCTGAACCAATTGTATCCGATCCTTCCCCTTCCCTCACTCCGTTTGAGGGAAGTGATTTCATCTTGGAAGAGATCGAGGCTTTTCTTTCTAATGATTCGATTTCACCGGAAATTGATCATCCCGTTTGCGACCCGGAGGGAGATGTTCTTTTGATTGAAAAATTGTTGAATAAAGACCCAACTCCGTCTCTCCCTCCGATGGACCTTAAAATGGCCGATGTTAAAGAAGTTAAGCCGTCTACTGAGAATCCTCCGGAGCCCGAGCTCAAGAATTTACCTCCTCATCTGGAATACGCTTTTTTAGAAGGAACCGATAAACTTCCCGTCATAATTTTGAAAGACCTCAAAGATGAGGAGAAGACCCGTCTCTTAGATGTGCTCAAGAAGCATAAGAGTGCCATCGCTTGCCAAATTCCCGATATCAAGGGTATCGACCCTCGTTTTTGTACCCACAAGATTTTGCTTGAAGACAATTACAAACCATCCGTCCAACAACAACGACGGGTTAACCCGAAAATTCATGAGGTTATCAAAAAGGAAGTTATCAAACTCCTCGATGACGGAATGATTTATCCAATCTTAGATAGCTCATGGGTTAGCCCGTTCCACTGTGTTCCGAAGAAAGGTGGAATGACCGTAGTAACTAATGAAGATAATGAATTGATTCCGACACGTCTTGTTACCGGATGGAGAGTATGTATTGATTATAGGAAATTGAATGATGCGACTCGTAAGGACCATTCCCCACTTCCATTTATGGATCAAATGCTCGAACGTTTACCGGGAAATGAGTTCTATTGTTTTCTCGATGGCTTTTCTGGTTATTTTCAAATTCTGATTGACCCTCCAGACCAGGAAAAGACCACTTTCACTTGCCCTTACGGAACGTTTGCTTATCGACGTATGCCTTTTGGCTTATGCAATGCTCAGGCACGTTCCAGAGGTGCATGATGTCTATATTCTCCGATATGATTGTGAAAACCATAGAAGTTTTCATGGATGATTTCTCGGTTTATGGAGATTCTTTCACTTCTTGCCTCTCCCATTTAGAAAGAATGCTGAAACGGTGTGAAGACACCAACTTGGTTCAACATTGGGAGAAGTGCCATTTCATGGTTAAATAGGGCATTTTCCTCGGCCATAAGATTTCGAAATCCGGCATTGAGGTCGATAGAGCTAAAGTCGATATGATTGCTAAGTTACTTCATCCTACTACCGTAAAAGGAATTAGAAGTTTTCTCGGTCATGCCGGCTTTTACCGACGTTTTATACAAGATTTTTCCAAAATAGCCCGGCCCCTTACCCATTTACTAGAAAAAGATGCTCCGTTTATCTTCTCAAATGAATGCATTGAAGCATTTAATATCCATAAGAAGAAGTTAATGGAGGCTACTATCTTAGTTGACCCTGACTGGGACTTGCCTTTCGAGCAAATGTGCGACGCGAGCGATTATGCTATTGGTGCAGTTATGGGGCAACGTAAGTCAAAATATTTTCAGCCGATACACTATGTTAGTAAAATAATGACCAATGCTGAATAACATTATACAACTACTGAAAAAGAAATGTTAGCCGTCATTTATGCTTTTGAAAAGTTTCGACCTTATTTGCTTTTAAAGAAAAGCATAGTGTATACGGATCATTCAGCTCTTAAGTATCTTATGGCAAAGCAAGATGCTAAGCCACGATTGATGCGGCGGGTTCTACTCCTTCAAGAATTCGATGTTGAAATTCGAGACAAAAAGGGAGCTGAGAACCTTGCCGCCGATCACCTTTCACGTTTAGAGAATCCCCATCAAAGTGATTTCGACAAAAAGAAAATTACCGAAACATTTCCTCTCGAGACACTTGGAAGTTTATCACACAGTGATCCTAGTAACCCATGGTTCGCCGACTTTGCGAATTAGCATGTGGGGAATTTCATACAGAAAGGGATGTCGTTCCAACAAAAGAAGAAATTCTTCAAAAATGTTAAACATTATTTCTGGGACGACCCTTACTTGTTTAAAATTTGTGCAGATCAAGTGATCCGACGGTGCGTTCACGGCAAGGAAGCCATTGAAATTCTCATGGCATGCCACATTGGACCCACTCGGGGACATCATGGTGCCAACTTCACTTCTAAGAAAGTTTTGGATTCCGGCTTCTACTGGCCGACGATTTATCAGGATGCCCATGAATTGGTTAAATCATGTGATTCTTGCCAGTGTCAAGGAAAAATCTCTCAGAGAGATGAGATGCCTCAAAATGCTATCCAAGTCTGTGAGATTTTTGACGTCTGGGGTATCGATTTCATGGGACCATTCCCGTCTTCCAGAGAAAACAAATATATACTCGTGGCCGTCGATTACATGTCAAAATGGGTTGAAGCGAAGGCGCTCCCCACCAATGACGCCCGAGTTGTTGTGAAATTTCTTAAAAGTCTCTTCGCCCGATTTGGTGCACCTCGTGCTATTATAAGTGATCGTGGGACCCATTTCTGTAATGACCAATTCGCTAAAGTTATACTCAAATATGGTATCATACATCTTCTTTCTACTGCATATCATCCACAGACGAGTGGTCAAGTTGGGGTGTCCAATCGTGGCTTGAAACGTATTTTAGAAAGGACCGTAGGAGAACATCGTGCTTCATGGGCTGATAAGTTAGATGATGCATTATGGGCTTTCCGGATCGCTTACAAAACACCCATCGGGTGCACTCCTTACAAGCTGGTTTACGGGAAGGCATGCCATTTGCCCTATGAACTTGAGCACAAGGCCTACTGGGCCTTGAAACACGCTAATTTTGATCTTTAAACCGCGGGTGATCATCGTAAAGTTCAATTGAATGAATTAACTGAGCTTCATGATCATGCTTATGAGAATTCTTTGATCTACGAAGAGAAAACAAAGAGGATTCATGATGCTAAGATTAAAGATCGCATTTTCAACATTGGTGATCGAGTCCTTCTTTTCAATTCTCGATTGAAGATATTCTCGGGCAAGTTAAAAACCCGTTGGTCTGGACCATTCACCATCACCCAAGTTTTTCCTTATGGAACCGTCGAGTTAGCTCAATCCAATGGTCCCAACTTTAAGGTGAATGGTCATCGTCTCAAACATTATTTCGGAGGGGACATACCACCCATGGTTGTCCCGGATCTCCAAACTTCCCCCAAGGACAATTAAATTCGAGGATTAAGTCAAGCTCATATGACTCGGTGAAAAAAAACAAGCGCTTCGTGGGAGGCACCCCATGCTTATCCATTTCATTATTTTCTATTTTCTTAAGTAACGTGATGTGAGGGGGGCAACCCTTTCCAAACTCGTGTTATCGTGGTTGTTTGTGAATGTGCAGGAATTTCCCCGAAGATTGAGGAATCTCGTGCTCGTGTTTTGTCATTCTCTCCACTCGAGTCTCATTCTTCGCTGCTCTTTTGGAAATTCACCATATCTAAAATCTTATCGACTAACGTTTATCTCTTGGCATACTTAATAAACGGCCTTAGATTTTACGTCAGACTACCCGTACCCTTAAAACATTGAGGACAATGTTTCACTTTAGTCTGGGGGGGTGAATCTTCGATTTGATTTGACCTTGCACCTTCGTCTAAGCTGTTAACTTGCGCAACTCCGTTTTTCCACCAAAATTTTAATTTTTTGTCACCTTTTTATTAAAAAAAATTAAAAAATGATTTGATATATGGTATAATAATAAGATTTCACACCTTGTTTTGACTTTCCTACCGGCGAGAATAGAAATAAATGTTCCGACTTGACCGGGCGTGTTGAGCCCTAGCTCGTTTCCCTTAACCAATATAATCAAAAGATTATCGGCTAAGCATCCGCGGATCTCATTACTTGGGATTTTAAATTTGCGGAGATCGAGGAATGATAGAGTTTATTTATAAGTTTTGTGCTAAACGTGGAGTAGTTGGATCTCTTTAGAGCCCACGAAAGGTACTTGTAGCCTCCTTGTTCCCACAAGATTGCACACCAATAAAAATATATCTCTAGGATTAATTAAGTGTATGGGGTTTGGGTAATACTTTGTTTTTTCTCATTCCTAAGAAAATCTCAGCATATGGGGGTTTGGTATACATAGGGGTACTGCCAGTGTTACGGTAAAATAGACTATTGCATCTTGCCGGTTCGCAGCCAATGTTGTGATCTTAGTAAAGGTCGTAGGACTCGGGGTTTGGCATATGATTAAGAATATCAATAATAATAATCCAAAGCCAAAAATAAGGCAGAGGAATCCAAAGCTATAAAAAGCAGCGGAAATAAATCCAAGTTCATAATAAAGCTCTTACATCTTGACGGATCACAACCGTTGTTGTAATTGAAATAAAGGACTAAGGACCAAATATTATTAAAGTGCTTATAATTACGCAAAAAGGCCAAGCTTAGACTCCGGGGGCTTCTTAATAAAAAGCTTCTGTCTCTGGTCTCAAACATGGGATGTTTCGGTCGTAAATAAAAAGGCGGCCCTCAAAATCGTGTTAAATCAGAGACCACCATGTGGACCCGATTTCTGTATGCAGGGGTTTTTGAGGGAAAGTTTGGAAACTACTTAGCGTTCAAATTTTGTGCTCTTATCGGACTAATAAATATCAAAACAATAAAAATATGAAGAAATTCATTTCTAACAAAATTAAAGTCTTGAGATACAAAACTTAGGAATTGGGAACAAGAGGTAAATACACAAGTAACTTTTGTGGGTAGTGTAAGCATCTAACTTGTGGTCTTAATATTGTTCCATTAAGCTTATTTGAGTCATTGAATCATTTGTTCAAAGTTTGGTCAAAGTTTGCTTATGAATAAGCACTCCATATAAGTTGTTTTAAGGCATTCAACATTTCCTTAGCTTATTTCTCACTTTTTAAATTTTTCCTAGCTTTATATTTATTTTTTAGATTTTTCCTGAATTTTTCATATTTTTCTGAATTCATTTGCTATTTTTCTCATTTAATTTTAGTTTTTATTCAATTTTTAATACTTTTTAAATTCCAAAAATCCCAAAAAAATCAGAAAAAGCCTAAAAAAATCCAAAAATATTTTAGATATTAGTTTTCATTTATTTTAGATTTTTAGAAATTAATTTAGCATTTTTCTCATTTAATTTCAATTTTATTAGAATTTTAATTACCTTTTAATAGTTTTTAATTCATAGAAATTACACAAAAAGCCAAAAAAATATATTTCCAGTTTTAAAAATAGTTTTTAGTTAGTTTAAAATTTTCAAAATTTATTTTGCATTTTTCTCACTTAATTTCCATTTTCTTTTAATTTTGAATTAGTTAAATTAGTTTTTAATTCATAAATATTAAATAAAAAGTCAAAAAAAAAGTATTTTTCTTTTTCTCAAAATTTTCTTTTATCATTTTTAACTTAGGAAAATTATTTTCAAGTCCGTAGGATTAGTATAGCTTAAAATTCACTTTTTAATTCGCGCGTTTACGTTTAATTTGCGTTTTAGCTTACGGTTTTGATTCTACGTTACGTTTTAGGTTTATTTGAATTACGTGCTTAAGTGATTAATTGTGCTTCATTTTAATATTCATTAGTTTAAATCTCATTAAAATCACTTTTCTCCACTTTCACGACACTTTTCACGAACCGGGAATTTGAAATTCCATTCACACCTTCACACAGACTACTACCTCGGGTTTTGCTTATTGCTTTGCAATTCCTTTGAGAAATACTATACTATAACTATATTTGCGCAATGAAATATCATTCACCCTGAAGAAGATGATGTGGAACCTGATGTGAAATTAGGAAGAGCATTCATTAAACATACTAGAAGCATAGTCGACTATCAGTATGGAGAAATCACTCTTTGGGCAGAAGTAGATGAAGAGGAAGAGATTGGAATAATTAATGGTGGTAAAGGAAAAGAAAATTCTAAAGCATCCGAGACTACTCTTGATACTAAAAGGAAGCCATCTGGTTCCTACAAGCTGGGTGACATCATGTCACCAAAGCATTTTACTGCCTAAAGCACCAAAGTAACACCCAAAAATGGAGTTGAAACAATGCTTCTTTCTTAACTTTTATTTCTATGTTATTTTGCAAATTTGGAATTAGTTTTATCTCGAGCTGATGCTTGAAGAGTATGCCTCTGATAAAGAGATGAATAACAACCTTTGTGAATCTTTATTTGATTGCTTTTATTGTTAGTTTATTGTTTATTATTTTTTCTAGAAGATCATAGTATGCTGTAAGAAAATTTGCAGAATTAGTCGCCGCTCTTTTCATTAAGTTCGCCGAGTTTTTAACGAGGGAAACCTTTATAACTCAAAAACTGAACATTTTGACCTTACGCGCTAAGAAAGAAAAAACGCCCAAAAATACACACATAAAAAACCGACGATTTTTCTAAACAATCTGAAGATAATTTCCAAAATCAAAATCAAATTTCAAAACAATGAGGGTAAGTTTACACTTGTCTTGATCTTTCGAAATTTTTCTTAGGGTTTTAATGAACTTAGGGTATGATATTTTGAATTTTAGATGTTTTATGCTTAATTCTATGTTGCTTTACATGATTTCAGAGTTTGCCCCTTGATTAGTTGTAGAATTATGATCACTTCATATTTAGGATTTTTCTGTGCCCTAATGTGAACAATTACCCATGTGAGTAGATTAATGTGATTGATGAAAACATTTGCTTATGAGTATAGAAGGGAGAATACATGTTTAAGAGTTTCTATATAAACATTTGGAAGGATTTTGACTATGAATGCATGAATTTCTAAGTATATGATGCTTAACTGTTATAAATAAATTCTTATATGGTTAATTTGACACTTGATACTGCTTTTGAGATTGTAGAAGCCAAATAAGGATACAATTTTTATGCCTTGATATAATGAAAATGGTTCTTGAATATAAAACAGAGTATTTGTGTGTAGAGTATAAAAACCGTCGATCTTGAGGGTCAAGACCGCAGTATTTTTATTAAAAACCACCGAACATTTTCATAATGTTGGAAATTTTGTCACGTAATCGACGATTTTATTCTTAAAACCGCCGCTTTTCTGGAGATTTTTGAACACAGTATACTTGAAGCTTGCTTAATTGGTTACACATTGAATGCCTATGTTTTCTAACAACTAATGTTGCATGTTTGTGGATGTTTAAAGACTAAAGCTGCTAGGAAAGATGATGAGGCTGGATCCTCAGGAAAAAGGCAATCAAGGAGGAGGAAGGAGACTATATCTGTAGATAAGTTGCTGTTACCTACAGTTTCTCACCCTCATCTGCTCTAGACTGTAACACCCCCAAAATACCGCAGCGGAAGACTGTGTCATAGGGGTGCTACTTCATAATACAAAGTACAAGGTATAGAAAACGAACTCTAAATGAGACGTTTTGAAAAGTTACCATTCGATTAATAAATTCTGAGTTACAAACTTGAGATTCCAAAGTATGATACATAAATGTATACAAAGTTTTGAATGGTAAATGATAAAAGCGTAAGTCTTCAGAATATGCAGCTTGACTCTAAGTCCCACGCACTAGCTATTGCCTTACTAACCTGAGATTAACATGCTAAAGTGTCAACACAATGGTTGGTGAGTTCATAGAGTTTGTCTTAAAACAGTTGAAAAGCCTTAAAAGAATGTTCACATAGCAAAGGCATTGTGAATCCACTCAGTTACAAGTCCCGCCATAAGAGACTTGTAACCTGTGTGTTCACAACCCATTGCTAACATATAGTATAATAAAGACATGTATAAGTTCATCAAGACAATTAAGCAATTAGTAGTGAGTCTCTACTTCATCTCCGAAGACCTCACTTTTATGATGTATCCAACATTCACAAATGTTAGGATGTATCAAAGACAACTGGGAGTCACTTCCCAAAGAAAACTGGGAGCCACTTCCCAAAGATAAGACAGTCATGTATGTATGAAATCAAGTATAATGCAATCAAGTATAAGACAATCAAGTATGAAACAATCAAGTATAAATGTTTTGAGTATTTGTACAAGTAAGCAAGTAGTTGTGCATGTATACCCCCCAAAGAGTTAAAACAAGTACGAAAAGAGTAGGGGCTATGACTCACCTTAAGCTTAAGTAATGAGAAATGAAAGTGGTAGTCGAATCGCGAAAGTCTCTAAGAGCAGCCTATAATAGAACGTTGCGACTTAGGTTTGGAGTAACGTCTAAGAATACGAAGAATTGCCTATATATGTCTTGCATAATGTTCATGATGTAGTACTTAGTATATAGTGTAAGTCTTTGAATATAAATGGTTTATGACACATGTATAGGTTGTATGTCTCTTACTACTGTTCGGGCCGACATAATTCAGAAGTCATGGAGTAAACGTTCGAGGAGCCAGGACACTTTAATTCGTAAATCCACAACTCATCTCGACGGCTTACTTAATGAACTCCTCACATGAGGCTCCCTACTATTGTAGTATTTGATAACATATATATAATTTTTGATCTTTAATAGTTATATGGTCTTTAGCCGTGGCTTTGCCGTGACCTTGGTCATTGTTACCATGGTCTTGAGACTCAACCTTGGATTTAGCCATGGTTGTGGTCTTAGCTTTAGGTCATTAGACCTCTTGGTCTTAGTAAATCATAACTATAATATAGTGACTTTGGTCTAAAATGGGCTGTTAAGAATTTGAAGAAAATTATCACTCAAAAAGCGTTTTCAGGGCTCGAGCTTCTTTGTTCCTGAACGAAAACGTCGTTCCGGACAACTTTCGTGTTTTAACTTTTTGATGAATCGGACCAGAAGTGGGACTTTCAAAATGGCAGAATGCAAACAGTAGGGTATTGGCAGTTTCGGCGTTTTGGTTTCGCTAACTTCTAATGGCTGTATCTTTTGACTCGGGTACTCGTTTTGGGTGATTCAAATTGCTATGTTTTCCTTTTGAAGTCCTTTATAACAGTAAGTAAGTTTCAAATATCATAGTTATACTATTTTTGTCGTGGTTCTCCATAAAAATCACTAGTTTGCTTGTTTACTTGTCATAAGTTAACATATGTATATCAACACTTGTTTTATCCATTTTTAAACATCATGAACACAATAACAAGAACATATATAGCATGAAAGGAACACAAAGAGCATGAAAATGATAATGAGCAAGAAAGTGTATAAGGGTTTGCTTACAACTTTTGGCTTTCTAAAGAAAGGAAGTCAAGTATGGAACTAGGACACTAAACCTATGCTTGCAAACCCTTCACCATAACTCTTGTAACCTTGCTAGCCTTGATCTAACCCTTGTGAAAACCATTTAACTTCAGCCCTAGCAACCTTGTGTAGCTCCTAATTCAACCATGGAATCACCAAACAAACTTAAGAACTAGGTAGAGAATACTAAGACCTTGAACTTTGTAGTGTAACTTGTAGTTTGAAGATCAAAGGATCATGGTGCTAGGTATTTATGTTGTGGCGTTTTTAGTGATGAAGAATGGAAGGGATTAGCTTGCTATTTATACTATGAATGAGGAGGTTAGGAAGCTTACTAGGAAACTACATAAACTTGGTGACAAAGTTGTAATTAAGTAATGATCTAAAAAATCAATGGTCAAGATTTAACCACAAGTGTGAATGCCCCCCCCCCTAGTGGCGGTTCATGAACTTGGAGAACAAGGTGTGGACTTTTGATGGTATTATCCTAAGTATGTAGCTAGTTTTGACTCCGTAAATCGCTAACCGTAAATGATTAAGCCTTAAAATGTAAAACCTGGTATCGTAAAAATATGAAACTTGAAAGTATTGTTAAACATGTCAATATAGTCCATAATAAAATATAAAATGAGTGGTAGGTTCTATCGGGTGCTAAAACCCTGCTAAAAACTGGAAACACGGGTCTAAAACGCGTAATTCGCGTAAAACGCTGAACTGGAAAACGTAAAATTCCGAAACTTTTGGAATTGTCCTAAAATGAGAGAAAATCATATTTCTATTGTTTATAATGTTTTATGGATATATCGGGATGCTGGAAGGACGTTTAAACCTAAAAGTAAATCTCGGACACGGCTTCGTGATTTTTGCAGAAATGATCCGACGAGCGTTAAACTCTCGGATTATCGTTAAAATAGTTTAACTTACGAGAATATGAAATAAAAATTTCTGAGATGAATAGTGAAAAGTGAATAGTAAAATTTTCGGGAATAAAAGTTAACCTGAAATTGCGAATTGTTACAGTCTCTACCCCTTAAGGAGAACTTCGTCCCGAAGTTCTGTTGATGTTAACTACTTATGATGTGTCTAAGAGAATTCGGGATTTCAGGATCTCTAAAATAGTGGTGTTCACTCTGATTCGTCTAAGGTTCTGGTTAAGGAGTCGTATCGGCTACAATTAAGCCCACTTATTTATAACACATTACTTACATAAAGAAGCGTCCAAATTTATGTAAGTAAGGTCTCACAAACTTATGGTTCGGTGATTTACAATTTCTTTATTTAACTGAAGAGGCGTCCCAATCCATTTAAATAAGGAGATTCTAAAACATCCTACTTAAGAATTTCCGACACAAAATCCGCCTTCTGAGGCCGATGGTAAGATAATCAAGCCATCAAATCCCTAAAGCTAAGCAATAATATTATTTAACTCAAATCTTGTGTCTCATCAAACAAGAACTGTCACAAGATCAAGTTAACTAATTAGTTATTACTGAGCTCCATGTTTTTAATGACTCGACGAATCTCTGGGGCTCCTTATAATACTAAAGTCACATCATCTTATAGCATGGAACTAAGCAAACCTCTAACCAAAAAGCATATGTGTATGTATTGTGTGTAAGGTAAATAAAGAGGAAGGTCTCAACGTATATAGCAGTTATAGTCTAGGCACTAAATGCAACCTAGTTCTCTATAACCAAGGCTCTGGTACCAATCTGTAACACCCCCAAAATACCGCAGCGGAAGACTGTGTCATAGGGGTGCTACTTCATAATACAAAGTACAAGGTATAGAAAACGAACTCTAAATGAGACGTTTTGAAAAGTTACCATTCGATTAATAAATTCTGAGTTACAAACTTGAGATTCCAAAGTATGATACATAAATGTATACAAAGTTTTGAATGGTAAATGATAAAAGCGTAAGTCTTTAGAATATGCAGCTTGACTCTAAGTCCCACGCACAAGCTATCGCCTTACTAACCTAAGATAAACATGCTAAAGTGTCAACACAATGGTTGGTGAGTTCATAGAGTTTGTCTTAAAACAGTTGAAAAGCCTTAAAAGAATGTTCACATAGCAAAGGCATTGTAAATCCACTCAGTTACAAGTCCCGCCATAAGAGACTTGTAACCTGTGTGTTCACAACCCACTGCTAACATATAGTATAATAAAGACATGTATAAGTTCATCAAGACAATTAAGCAATTAGTAGTGAGTCTCTACTTCATCTCCGAAGACCTCACTTTTATGATGTATCCAACATTCGCAAATGTTAGGATGTATCAAAGACAACTGGGAGCCACTTCCCAAAGAAAACTGGGAGCCACTTCCCAAAGATAAAAATTTACTGGGAGCCACTTCCCAAAGATAAGACAGTCATGTATGTATGAAATCAAGTATAATGCAATCAAGTATAAGACAATCAAGTATGAAACAATCAAGTATAAATGTTTTGAGTATTTGTACAAGTAAGCAAGTAGTTGTGCATGTATCCCCCCCCCCCCCAAAGAGTTAAAACAAGTACGAAAAGAGTAGGGGCTATGACTCACCTTAAGCTTAAGTAATGAGAAATGAAAGTGGTAGTCGAATCGCGAAAGTCTCTAAGAGCAGCCTATAATAGAACGTTGCGACTTAGGTTTGGAGTAACGTCTAAGAATACGAAGAATTGCCTATATATGTCTTGCATAATGTTCATGATGTAGTACTTAGTATATAGTGTAAGTCTTTGAATATAAATGGTTTATGACACATGTATAGGTTGTATGTCTCTTACTACCGTTCAGGCCGACATAATTCAGAAGTCATGGAGTAAACGTTCGAGGAGCCAGGACACTTTAATTCGTAAATCCACAACTCATCTCGACGGCTTACTTAATGAACTCCTCACATGAGGCTCCCTACTATTGTAGTATTTGATAACATATATATAATTTTTGATCTTTAATAGTTATATGGTCTTTAGCCGTGGCTTTGCCGTGACCTTGGTCATTGTTACCATGGTCTTGAGACTCAACCTTGGATTTAGCCATGGTTGTGGTCTTGGCTTTAGGTCATTAGACCTCTTGGTCTTAGTAAATCATAACTATAATATAGTGACTTTGGTCTAAAATGGGCTGTTAAGAATTTGAAGAAAATTATCACTCAAAAGGCGTTTTCAGGGCTCGAGCTTCTTTGTTCCTGAACGAAAACGTCGTTCCGGACAACTTTCGTGTTTTAACTTTTTGATGAATCGGACCAGAAGTGGGACTTTCAAAATGGCAGAATGCAAACAGTAGGGTATTGGCAGTTTCGGCGTTTTGGTTTCGCTAACTTCTAATGGCTGTATCTTTTGACTCGGGTACTCGTTTTGGGTGATTCAAATTGCTATGTTTTCCTTTTGAAGTCCTTTATAACAGTAAGTAAGTTTCAAATATCATAGTTATACTATTTTTGTCGTGGTTCTCCATAAAAATCACTAGTTTGCTTGTTTACTTGTCATAAGTTAACATATGTATATCAACACTTGTTTTATCCATTTTTAAACATCATGAACACAATAACAAGAACATATATAGCATGAAAGGAACACAAAGAGCATGAAAATGATAATGAGCAAGAAAGTGTATAAGGGTTTGCTTACAACTTTTGGCTTTCTAAAGAAAGGAAGTCAAGTATGGAACTAGGACACTAAACCTATGCTTGCAAACCCTTCACCATAACTCTTGTAACCCTTGCTAGCCTTGATCTAACCCTTGTGAAAACCATTTAACTTCAGCCCTAGCAACCTTGTGTAGCTCCTAATTCAACCATGGAATCACCAAACAAACTTAAGAACTAGGTAGAGAATACTAAGACCTTGAACTTTGTAGTGTAACTTGTAGTTTGAAGATCAAAGGATCATGGTGCTAGGTATTTATGTTGTGGCGTTTTTGGTGATGAAGAATGGAAGGGATTAGCTTGCTATTTATACTATGAATGAGGAGGTTAGGAAGCTTACTAGGAAACTACATAAACTTGGTGACAAAGTTGTAATTAAGTAATGATCTAAAAAATCAATGGTCAAGATTTAACCACAAGTGTGAATGCCCCCCCCCCCCTAGTGGCGGTTCATGAACTTGGAGAACAAGGTGTGGACTTTTGATGGTATTATCCTAAGTATGTAGCTAGTTTTGACTCCGTAAATCGCTAACCGTAAATGATTAAGCCTTAAAATGTAAAACCGGGTATCGTAAAAATATGAAACTTGAAAGTATTGTTAAACATGTCAATATAGTCCATAATAAAATATAAAATGAGTGGTAGGTTCTATCGGGTGCTAAAACCCTGCTAAAAACTGGAAACACGGGTCTAAAACGCGTAATTCGCGTAAAACGCTGAACTGGAAAACGTAAAATTCCGAAACTTTTGGAATTGTCCTAAAATGAGAGAAAATCATATTTCTATTGTTTATAATGTTTTATGGATATATCGGGATGCTGGAAGGACGTTTAAACCTAAAAGTAAATCTCGGACACGGCTTCGTGATTTTTGCAGAAATGATCTGACGAGCGTCAAACTCTCGGATTATCGTTAAAATAGTTTAACTTACGAGAATATGAAATAAAAATTTCTGAGATGAATAGTGAAAAGTGAATAGTAAAAAGTGAATAGTAAAATTTTCAGGAATAAAAGTTAACCTGAAATTGCGAATTGTTACATAGACGACTTGCAACACTGAAGCAGGGAGAGATTATAACAAGGTTCTGAGTACTTTGTATCAAAAAAGCCCCTATGTCCCATATGTACTTAATTGGGAGGTTTTGAATAAAGCTGGTTGTGAAGAAGAAATTGAGGAGATGTTAACTATAAGGTTGGTGAATGCAGATGTTAGCCTTGCTATTTTATAAAAGATAACATCACACATAAAGAAATGGACTAGATATCATACAAATAGTACTTTAGGGACTATTATTGTAATATAGGCAAACTAGTAATGTTAGGAGCCTATAAATACCCCTCATGACTCTCCATGAGGGGTGTGGGAAAGTGTGTGTGTAAACTTCATATTGTCATTTGAATATAAATCCTTTTCTCCAAAAGAAAAATAAATAAATAAAAAAATAAAAAAATAAAAAAATAAAAAAAACTTGTTATGACCAAGAAACACGTTCAGGAGGTCGCGGTTGATGGAAATACATCATGGTTTTAGAGAGAGAAAGTAGAGAGAGAAAGGTGGAGAAAGAGTTTATATTAAAAAGAGAATAAATGAAACAACACACACACTTTCCCACACCCCTCATGAAGAGTCATGAGGAGTATTTATAGGCTCCTAACATTACTAGTTTGCCTATATTACAATAATAGTCCCTAAAGCACTATTTGTATGATATCTAGTCCATTTCTTTATGTGTGACGTTATCTTTTATAAAATAGCAAGGCTAACAATCTCCCTCTAAGATATCGTCACACATGAATGGATACAATGAGACCTATAAACACATAAACATGTAAATTACAACAATAGTAAACTATGTTGACGTTGTTGAAGCGCAGAGTCTCTGTAGTCTAGATACTGAGGCAGACTTGAAGTTCTCTCTTCCGACGATCTCGGCGTATGATCTTTGACACTGACGGCAAAGGTCTTTGTTGCTCTGAACTTCAACTATAATGGTCTAGTTAGGTTATTACTCCCTCCTAACTAGTGAGCCTTTATTCTTTTTCTTCTGCTCCCTCCTGAACTGACAACTCTCTTCTTATCTCGTAGCGGATAAGGTAGATACCAATGAGTTTGCACCATGGTTGTCATTCTGGGAGCATCATAGCATAACTAACACAGTATTGCACAGAAGGTTGGTAATACGCTCTGATGTACACATCATTAGTACTTCTTCAGTTCTAGTGTAAGTACAATTCCCTCGAACAACCACCGTACTAGAGATGAAACACTACTTCTTTTGGCATGTTCTTCTCCCTCCTAATGGTTGCGATGTATCGAAATCATCATACTATTGTGTGCATGCCAAAATTACCCGTACTTTACACTTCTGGTGCAATATAGATAGACCATGAAAGCATAATTTGTGAGAATATGCTGATAGGATATGACTCTCTTTATTCTATAATCTCTTCTCTTCTCTTCAACCTTTAAGCGACCTCTTCAAATTCCAACCAGCTAGTAAATGTCCAATGACTATAGAAACAACCCAATATAACAAATTTGACAATAAAGTAAACATCCCGTAGATATGTTACTTAATCTTGTACTATGGTGTGACTAAGAACGGTGTAGAGAGTTTGTACACCATCGAATCTCTGAGTACTCTATACTCTTCAACCAACCAACCATCAAGTATAAGACGTACATAACCTCTTGATTATCCACAACTTCGTGTGACACTGAGCACTACAACGTAACTCCTTTAAGTGATAGTTATCTAGGTCTTCGTCCATCCACCCCTTGACCTATGAAAGCTAGATAATCCAAGTCTTCATCACTATCAATATAAGTGAATGCACAAACAAGTATCTTCGAAAGTCATCCATCCATCCACTCCTAGACTTTGAGATAAATAAGTACACATGCCCTTGAAATGAACTTTAAACCCAGAAAAGTGATAAAGAATTATCCCCATAATCACAAAATCCGATACTAGCCGTTGTCATTTGATTGTGATTCTTGATCAGGATCTTTTAAGCAATTCGTGGAGTGTATTTGGTGTAGCATGAAATTCTATCTCGTTGATTCATAGTGATTTCGTATTTTCCCTCCAAAAATAAAATTGGAAAATTTTCTCGACCATAATTTGGAAATCACCATGAAATGCAATTCTAAGGTTACCAGAAAAATTTGAGTTTTGAAAATTTTTACGCCAAATTTTACCGAAAAAATTTGAATTTTGAAACACGTTCAGAACTTAAAGGAGTTACGTTGTAGTGCTCAGTGTCACACGAAGTTGTGGATAATCAAGAGGTGATGTATGTCTTATACTTGATGGTTGGTTGGTTGAAGAGTATAGAGTACACAGAGATTCGATGGTGTACGAACTCTCTACACCGTTCATAGTCACACCATAGTACAAGATTAAGTCACATATCTATGGGATGTTTACTTTATAGTCATATTTGTTATATTGGGTTGTTTCTCTAGTCAGAGGTTATTTACTAGCTGGTTGGAATTTGAAGAGGTCGCTTATAGGTTGAAGAGAAGAGATGAGATTGTAGAAAAAGCTGTTATGGCTTCTTAATTGCATTAGAAGTGTAAAGTACAGGTAAATGTATGGCATGTACACAAGATTATGATGATTCCGATAACTCGCAACCATCAGGAGGGAGAAGAACATGCCAAAAGAAGTAGTGTTTCATCTTCAGTACGTTGGTTGATCGAGGGAACTATGCTTAATACCAGAGAAGTACCATGAGGTACCAAGTATGTGTTCATCATAGCTTATTACCAACCTTCTATGCAATGTTATGTGAGTTATGTTGTTATGCTGCTACCCGAACGACAACCATGTTCCTACACTTTTGAATCTACTTTATCCGCTGCGAGATGAAAGAAGAGTTGTCGGTTCAGGAGGGAGCAGGAAAAATAATAAAGGCTCACTAGTTAGGAGGGAGTAATAACCTAACTAGACCATTACAGTTGAAGTTCAGAGCTACAAAGACCTTTGCCGTCAGTGTCAAAGATCATATGTCGAGATCATCGGAAGAGAGAACTTCAAGTCTGCCTCAATATCTAGACTACAGAGACTCTGTGCTTCAACAACGTCAACATAGTTTACTATTGTTGTAATGTAATGTACATTGTTTATGTATTTATAGGTCTCATGTAACCATTCACGTGTGACGATATCTTGGAGGGAGATTGTTAGCCTCGGTTTTTTATAAAGATAACGTCACACAAGTGAATTGGACTACATTAGAAACTACAAGGACTACTATTGTCAAGTAGGCGAACATGTAGTGTTAGGAGCCTATAAATACACCTCATGACTCTCCATGAGCAGTGTGGGAAAGTGTGTGTAAGCTCCACTTCATTTCATATTTAATAAACACATAGTTCTTCACCTTTCTCTCTCTACTTTCTCTCTTTAGAAACAAACATGGTTTGTACATATTTCCATCAACCTCGACCTCCGAAACGTGTTTCTTGGTTATAACAGCAGATGATGATGAGGTGTTGTTCGAATCTGATGCCTGGAGGAAAGTGTTTGATATCAGAGAGAATATTTATAAGGAGTTATGTTTGGAGTTTTATTACACATTTAGTTTTGATAAGACAATTGGTGATGATAAGATAATGACAGAGAAAAGTATATTCTTTAGGTTGGGAGGTAAGAAGCACTCTTTGACACTGGCAAGTTTTGGTGTAGCTTTAGGGTTATACACAGAAGAGGATCTAGAGGATGAGTATTTTGAGGAATATTTCATGTGAGGAGTTAGGAATGAGATTAAAATAACAAAGAGGCAGTGAATGAATTCTAGGTCAGGGTAAGTTCAGAGGATAGTTTGATTTTGTCAAAGAGCTAGGTGAGCACCATAAGGATGAATGTTTTGAAGGTCCTACACAAATTGATTGTTTACTTGCTTTGCCAGAGAACCACTGGTTTTGATAAAATTCAGAAGATGGAATGCTGGTTATTGAGTTTGTTTGAAACGAAGAATGTGGGTGAATATGCAAATGTCTCTTGGGTTGTGGATCACTGGTTGAAGAAGAAAGGAAAAGGAAGCCAGAGTGATAGTGAGTTGATGTGTGGTCATCTGATCACAAGATTGGCTAAAGGTCTAGGTGTGTTCACTAAGGAGAACATGGCAACATACTCTGCACCAACAGCTTACAAGGAATTCGACCATGTGACTCTGAGAGAATTGGTAGATGATAGAGGAAAATTGAAGCCTGACATTGCTGAGCCTGAAGCTGTGAGACCACCACAACCACCCAGAGCTAGAAAAAATAGTGTGGTTGAGAAAATTTAAGGAATAGAGTTAAGGTTGGGAATCGTAGAGAGAAAAGTTGATAGGATTCTGTACCACTCCGAAAGGTATGCATTGGTGTTGGAAGAGTTGGGAAAGGTCCACAACATTGCATTGGGTGAGTATAGTCCACCTAGCATCTTTGAGCAAGTTGACGAAAATGAAAACGCACCAGCCTCACAAGAAAAAGAACGAGAAGTGGAAGATGAGAGCAGTGGCAGTGAGAGTGGAAGCACTGGGGATAGTGATGGAAGTGAGGATGTTGGAAGCAGCAGTGATAGTGAAGAAGGAGAAGTGCAGGGATGAAGACCGCCGTGGTTGATGGGAAACACGGCGAGGTTTCTTTTGTTTGATTGACCAGTATGTTTGTCATATTTTAAAAACAATTTCAAAATATGTTTATAACAAATTTATGGTCTGTAACTTGGGTACCTCTGTTGGTACCCAAAAACAAAACAATTTGGACACTTACACCACCACCACGATGGCACCTTGGTTGCCAGTCAAAACAATTCTAACTTATTTACTACTATCTACTATTATCTATAATGATAACATAATGGTTTGAGGCACATTACAATTTTATGGATATCTGTTTGTTGAATGATGTATGAATACACGAAATGAAATAATGGTCCAAAAGGTGGACAAATACTTGGAGATTCCTCGGGCAATAACAAAGCATACCCGGGAAGTACCGTTATCCTTTATTTTTCCTGTTATACTTTGTTTTTAATTCTAAAGCATTAGGGACAATGCTTAATTTAAGTATGGGGGGAAGATAACTTGAAAAATAAAGAAAACTTATGTTGAACATGAAAAATTTTAAACTGTTAAAAGAACAAAAAATTGCATAAAAACCGTCGCTTTTGGCAAAAGAACGCAGTAGTTATAACTAAAGACCGACGCACATTCTAGTGATGTACGCCGATTACGGGGGTATAAAAAGAAAATAAAATTGGAAATAACTAAAGAATTTTATAGAAAATGTATCCAAAGAAAATCATTAGAAGTTTGAATCGGGATTAATGACATTATTTGCACATTTTATGACCATTACCACTATAAATGTGAGGATTTTGAGCCTATATCGGCATATACCTTTTATGCTTAATTTCTTTGTTTATGAGTGTGCCGATAATTTATGTGATTCTAGAACTTGTATGAAATCATTATGAGACCACAGTGAGATCACATTCGTGTGATATAAGTATTTTTATATGATAAGAGGCAAAAATTAGGAATTACACCATATATAAGCCATCTATTTCTAAATCGAAATCTAACCCATTTAGCACTCACTTTTAGTGCTATTATCCACTAAATGAACCCTTCTGAGCCTTAAACTTTTCGTTTCTAATTATCCACCAAGAAAATAATCAAAAATATGTTGCTTAGTCTGGAATCTAAAGATTGGAATATATATGAGAAATAAGATACCAGTTGCGATGAGTATAAAGAGTGCACGCTTTTTGTTAGTTATAATCTGGTTGTTATTTAAAAAAATGATGGAAAAGAAGAAATATGGTTATAAAGAAAGAAGTCTGATTTCCCGACTTAAGTTTTACAACAATTATTCCATATACTTATCTTATAACCTTTAAACCGAATAAAAGGCCTCTTTGATATTGATACTTGGTGCTTACACCATGTCGGTGCAGTTTCGTTTCTTTTACACGCATATGGTAAATCTATAAGTTATGACTGAGCTATAAGAGTGAATTACAAACCAAAATTTTTTTCTATGAGTGCTTGAGTGAATTTAAAAATACACACTTTCGTGAGGAGCATGTCATGTTATTCTTGGTTGTCTTGGATACACAACAAATACATATTTGAAACTTATACGAGACTCAATTTTTGAAAGAAAATTTTTATATGCTTGCGGGCAAGCATTGGTTTAAGTATAGGGGAGTTTGATGAGTCTCGTATTATACATATTTACACCCCTGATATTATGTGAATTATATGATAAATGACCTTATTATTAGGACTTTTGGTACTTAATATGAGAATATATGTGCAGGACAAAGGTTTGGAGGAAAAGAACGAGAAGAACACGAGAAGGATGACTTTGTGAACATATAAGGAAAAAGGCATAGTTTGGACTAAAGCACGCCGCTTATAAGTAGAAAGAGCGCCACTTACGTGTATCTTTGGTTAACTATATATACACGAGTCAATATATGAAGAGCGCCGATTATATATTATATGAGCGCCGGTTATGCGAAATGAAGCTCATCGGTTTACACCAAATGCACGGCGTACTTCACATGGTAGTTATATTTTCTACATTAATGAGCTACTTCAATGATGAGACCGATCACTTGCTTGTAATAACTATCTGGGGACATGCTACGGTTTCATTTACATAATAAATAAAGGCACAATTCGTGGTTCTATACACACCTCAACAAAGAATCACAACTTGATCACTAGAAGAAGTTTAGTAGTGGTTTACACCAAAGCCACTAGATAAAGACGGAGAACCTCGGTTTAATGACAACATCACTTGTTTACTTAGTTTACTTTTATATGAATATGGAGTAGTACTTTTATGTTTGTTAGAGGCATTTATGACATGAGTTGAATTTGGATTTGTATCATGACTATTGAATCTATCTTTTATGTATTTGATATGTTATGGTTTAGACTCCTATCATATGTCTTGATTGGTCATTTAATTTTTTACAGGTCGAAAGATGCAATTATGTTGATTATATTATGAATCGTCTATCTATAACGAGTCATTGCTATGCTTGTAAGAATTGGATTGTAAAACATATGATAAACTCAACCATAACATGTTTCGACCACACTTTATGCACTATATGTATCTAAGATCACAGGCCGAAAGGAGATTCTTTTACATCAAGTAGATATATTAGTTTACATGATCACCAGTCATCTTTTACTTCTATGCTTTTTCCAAGTACTTTCTATGATACTTATGCTCATTCATCTTATGTGTTTAGCCTATAACAAACATACTTTTAATATCAATTGGAAAAACATTTTAAAAATCTTAAATCCAACAAAAACGGTTTTAGCGATAAGCGACAATAATTGGAATCTAATTTTGTTATCTTTAGCTAACAATAGGAAAAAGTACCTCTCTTGGGAGGACATGGTCTTACCTCAAACCTTTACTATAAACGGGGGTTATACTTTACCCATGTGTTTTATGAATTAAGGAAATGGTGAAATTAGTCTTAAAAATTTAAAGCTTTTGAAACACATCAGTATTCATCGACAAATGACCAGAGTGTACTTCTCATGGTGGATTGACATTGGACTGATGGCTCTAAAGAGATCCATATGAAGCAGGTGAAGGCAGCTAGTGATGGAAGAATTTTGTTTGGTTTTAAAGGATGCCCTGTGATGTTTTCCCTTTTCATAGGCAGGGCATGGTTTATCCTTTGAGAACACTAGTGATGGTAAGCCAAGGACTTTGTTTTGTTTGGCAAGGTTGTTTACGTTTTTGAAATTCAGGTGGGAATGTCTTTTATGCAAAAGCCAATTGAGGGTTTCAGTGGCTTTTGCAAAAAGACATGTTCCATTCTAAGTGAGTGAGGACATATCTAAGACATAGACATCTTACCTTCTTGGTGCAATAAGAACAACTTCTTTGTTTGCATTGAAGATGGTGCCTTGCTTATCATCAAACTGAACTATGTACTTAGCATCACATAGTTGACTGACACTGATCAAATTATACTTAAGACCATTAACATAGGCTATTCTAGTAAAAACTATTCCACTACAGTTTATTGAACCATAACATTTAGTGAGACAAGATGAGTTATCATCAAATACCACCTTAGGTCCTGGTTCCTTTACATATTTTTGCAGATACTCCTTCACACCAGTCATGCTTCTTGAACATCCACTATCTATATGCCAAACAGGCTCCCTGGCATGTCTCTACACAATTGTAAACCGAGTTAGTTTTTCTTGTAAACCCACTTCCTGGTGGGTTTGGCTATGTTGGATTTTTTAAACTGAGAAATAGATTCATGGCCAGTGGTGGTGTGAACAGTGCTTCCAAAGACATTGTATTCAGATGAAGTGGATCTTGTGGTTGGATTGTTGATGCCTCTTCTAGCCTGAATGACCTTTTTATGTCATGAAGTGTCATGAGTAGGATCTCCACATATTTCACAACATGGATACATTAAACAATCATCAGGAAGATGGTCATTAAATCCACAGTGTGAACAAGGTGGAAAGGGCCATGCCTTTTGCCTTTGTATCTGTCTTGATCCAGATGCATACTGATGAGGCGAAAAATGAACCACTTTTAGCGGGTCATTTAAGCCCGGAATAGAATTTATTTGATCAAATATTGCCCTAAATCGTTCCTTTTGTGATTTTAGGTACTTTGGGAGTGAAATCTGGAAAAGGAAGCAATTCGGACATTTTTGGAGCATAAAAGTGAAGAAAACGGCAAAGTCTTAATTTTTCATGCTGAGAACAGTACCTGACGGCGTCAAGAGGAAGACCCTGACGGCGTCAAGAGTAAAATCCATGACGACCCAGTGCAAACCTGACGGCGTCATAACAAGGGCGTCAAGAGTTAAATTGGTGACGGCCTGCGTAAGGTGAATACATGACGGCGTCAGACCCAGATCTAGGCAGTCCGAGAAACTATTTGGTGGTGAGATGACGGCGTCAGACTTTTGTTCTTGATGCCGTCACCCATCAAAATCTATATATAGTTTTCTAGTTTTCATTCATTAGAGAGGAACTTGTGTGGAGAAAACTAGGGCCGAACTTTGTAAACCCTAGGTCATATTTTACAGTGTTTTCAAGGGTTTTCATCCCTTGAATCCTTTCATGTTCAATTGAGATAAGTCTTCTCTTAATTCATTCAATATGTCTATGTGTTGTTTGAATATATCTTTTACTTGTCTTGATTTTAACATGCTAGGCTAGATCTATCTTGTGTTTGCTTAGATCTAATGAAACCTAGATGTTAATTATATGTTGATTACTTGTTTATGGTTGTATTGGATGAATGATTTCAATGTTAGGCTTAAGAAAACTGGCAGATCTCCATTGTGTAACATGCTTGAACGTCTTAGGAAACATGAACCGATGTGTACTAGGTTTTATTGGTTGTATTTAATGCATGAGCAAATTCTAGTGATCCCATGTTAGGAGCTTCTTAGCCGGCTCGACATAGGAGTGAAGTAGGCGCTCATAGGATTGGGGAAGTAAGTACGCCACCCCATGAATGGTATTATGGAATACAATCCATCATCCACGCAACTATAACAAGTAATTAACGTGTAAAAGATATCTAGGGAGTAGTGAAATCTAAGTAAACACAATTCTCCCACATATTGCTCACAACTTTAGTATAATTTAGTTTATTTTCATTTCTAGTATTTTATTTTGATTGCATCTTTAGTATTGGGTTAGTTGACTAGCAACTAATTCCGCCAAACTCCTTAAAACCCGAGATTTTTACTTGCTTTCATAAAAATATAAAAATACAAAAAGAATCATCCCTCATCTCTAGATCTAGTCTTTAGGTTTTCTAATCCTAGCGACACTATTCCTAGCTGAACGATCAATCCCCCGGTACTTGTCATTATACTATACTACATCGATCAGGTACACTTCCTGGTGGGGGTTGTAAGCTTCTCGAGATCCCTCGAGAGGTAAAGCCTGGTGCAATCCCCACGCATCAAGTTCTTGGCGCCGCAGCCTGGGGAATAGTTATTGTCTAGGTTAGAATCTCTTTTTATTAGGTCTACTTGCTAGATTCCTTTCTAGTAAGATTTTATTTTTATTTTCTAGGTTCTCTTTAGTCTATCTTATTTCTTCTTGTTTTTGTTCGTAACTCTTCACCACCCGACATCATGGACGATGGGAACATCTTTGAACCCGTTATCCCACCACAACAAAACCCACCACTAGATAACCAACCTCTTAGGCCCCGAACCTTAGGAGAGTATTCCTGACCTAGCCACCAAGGCTACCGGAACACCATTGAGCTCACCCAAGGAGCCAATGTGACCCCCTTGCGATCCGCCACCATCCGGTTGGTGCAAAGCGGATGTGCATTCCATGGACTTCGTTCCGAAGATCCAAATCAACATCTCAAGGACTTCCTTAAAATCGTAGATTTTATAGACCTTGATGTTACAACTAGAGACTCAACCCGATTACGCCTATTCCAATTCTCTCTACGTGATCAAGCTAGCCAATGGCTTGAGCGATTACCCGCGGGATCCATCATCTCATGGGATGATCTCACCACTCGTTTCCTTACTCAAATTTTCCCACCGGGGAGAACTACCAAGCTTAGAAATGACATCTTGATGTTCCAACAACGTCAAAATGAAACTCTTTATGAAGCATGGACTCGTTTCAAGGACTTACTCCAAAAAGTCCCTCATCATGGCATAGATCTTTGATTCCAAGTCCAAATCTTCTATGACCATACCGATCTCTCCACAAGGCGAGCCATTGACCAATCGGCCGGTGGTAAGCTACGTGATCTAAGTGTGGAACAATCATGGGAACTCATAGAAGATCTTGCTCTCTATGACAACGAAAGTTGGAATGATCCCCGTGACTTGAACAAAACAGTCAAGGCAATATCTTTGCCTTCGAACAACTCTAGCACTCCCGACCGTAGGATCATGGAACTTGAGGACCAAGTCAAGTTTCTCATGAAATCTTACGAAGCTCCTAAGCCTTCAAGCCAAGTGAACAAAATCACTTCTTCATGCGAATTATGTAGTGGTCCCCATGACACTCGTGATTGTGTGGAACTCCCCGGCACAGCTTTTGCGAACTACGCATCCTCGCGTACCGACGAAGCGGGAGATAAGTGGTACACTTTCAAACCCGAGCCAAACCCTTACGGTGATTCCTACAACCCCTCTTGGAAAAATCACACAAACCTTAGGTGGAAACAAAACCAATCCAACTCTTCCAATCCGCCTAATCATTACCAACCAAACGGTCCACCCTCCAACCGTACTTTCAAAAACAATCCTTCTAACAACTATGGTAGTACCAACAATCTTGAAGGATTGATGTCCAAGTTTATGGCATCTCAAGAACCTCGCATATCTAAGTTTGAAGCCGATTTCAAACAAAAGCAAAGCGAGTTGACCACCAAAATTGACACATTGTTGAAAGTTCTCAATGACCGAGAAATGGGAGCACTCCCAAGCGACACGGTCAAGAACCCAAAACTAAACGTTGATTCCATATCATCAGTTTCGTCACCCACTTCTTGTCCACAATACTACTCGGTTAAATCTATGAACACCTGTTTCAAGCAAAACCAAATTCTTCAAAAGGACCAATCGAATAAAACACCCGATATAAAACCGGTTAAAAGCATAGTTGAAACACCTCCTACGCAAGACCTTGACGATGAATTCAAGGAGCTTCACCTTGAACGCCCCATCATTGATGTCTTAGCCCGTGCTCCCTACTATAGTGCCCTCCTAGAAAACTATGAGAAGTTTAAACTAGGTAAAAATGGGACCGCCTTCGTTCAAAACAAGTTGCCTAAAAAGCTTGATGATCCAGGTATATTTGTTTTGCCTTGTAAGATAGGAAGATCCGAAGCTTTCGACACACTATCTGATTTAGGGTCAAGCCTCAACTTGATTCCCTTATCCCTTTTCACCACTCTCAAGCTAGGAAAGTTAGAGGAGACGGAGGTATTGATAGGTCTAGCGGATGGGAGTATTGCCCACCCGGTTGGAATGATTAAGGATGTAGTTGTTCACGTAGGGAAGTTAACTATCTTGGCGGATTTTCACATCCTAGACATGGTTAGTGACACTACATGCCCATTGTTGGTAGGAAGAGGATTTTTAGCAACCACTAGCGCCATGATAGATTGTAAGGAGTCTAAGATAGCGGTAGGTGAGGGCGACACTTGGTCGGTATACGATGTTAAGAAACATAGCTATGATTGTGATGATGAACCGACACCACATTGGGTAGAGATGAATAGGAGACCATCTAGATATGGACCTTGGATAGAAAGGAACTTTATAGGACCTCAACGCCCATTCTATCTAGAAAAAGATTTCATCGATAAGACACATTCGGTGGAACAACTCATAGCTAGAGATGAAGAGCTAGATCCTTTTGAGGACCCCTTAGTCTTTAGGAAGATGATTGAGTTCTTAAGCGTAATGCCTATTAAGATAGAGATGAATAAGTGGAAAAGAAAGGGAGATAAGTGTAAATGGAGGTGGGACAAGCCACCTAAGGAAGGTGATGGATCATGGCATATGAAGATGACTTTGTATGATCTGGATGGAGAAAAGTTTAAAAGGTCATCCCGTACTAAGAAAACCGATAGTAAGCTAAAACCTAAGTTTGATCCCAAAGATATCCTCAATGAGGAACTCACCCGCATCACTATGACCTTGAGTCTAGCTACAAGACTCGTAAATAAAGAAAAGCGCTTCTTGGGAGGCAACCCATGTTTTGTGTGATTTTTATTTTTGTTTGTTTGTTATTTGTTTCCGTATGCATGCTTTATTTTTGGTAGATCATGTTTCAAAACTAAAATGGTGAAAATACTTTACTTTGTTGTTTAGCCTAGTCTTAACTTCACCTAAAGGTATTTTTGCAAAAGATAAGTGTAAGGGGAAACCCCAAATATGTTTTTAAGAAACAAAACCGATCATGATTCTCCACAATATTAAATGAACATGGATATTCGTATTTGTTAGAGTCAAATGCTTGTATCGAGTCATAATGATGTTTTGCAGGATTTTCCAGGAAGTAGGACCAAGTTTTTCTAGAAATTTTCCGGAAACTTAACATAAGAATTTCTGTAGGTCACTTCTGAAGGTGTCACGAGTTTACTCTTGACGGCGTCACGTGTAAAATTCTGGAAATTTTACCAGTTTTGTTTTTCTAACGGAGTCTTAAAGTTTTTGTTGAATTATTAGTTTTATAATCTCCAGGAAATCTGTAAACATCATTCCACAAGCATTATATCTTATTTTGTTTTCTAGGTTTTATTAGCATATGTAGATTGCCGCCGATTTTATGCAAGGTTGCCTTGTCTGTTTTCTCAGGTTTTACAGGTTATGTATGAAAAGAAGATGATTATTATTCTGGAAGGGAAGCTTTGATTGTTCATTTTCTTGGATGAAGATCTAACCTGGCCACCTTATTATTCATACCGAGCGAATCAGGGGAGTATTTGATTTCATTCATTTTACTTATTTCACTTTTACATTTTTACTTAAACATTGGGGACAATGTTCATCCTAAGTGTAAGGGGAGGGTAAAATGATGATACCTTACAAATACACTTTCGCTTGAGTTTGTTTGTTTAATAGTAGATGTGTAATAAAACTATGAGAAATACTTGTTAGTGCAATTTTAGAGCCAAATTTAAATTTTTTTACAACATTTAGGAGTGAAACTTTAGCCATAGCAAGCGTCTCATGGATAGGAGATTGTATGACTAGCACAAAACCGTATCATTTAGAAAAATTTTCCACCCAAATATGTGAGGTTCGCCTTTAGATTTGATAGGAAAAGCATTTACTATTAGTGCTTATGAGTATACCGGTAACATTTAGATTCTAGAACTTGCGTTAGTGATGCATCCCGAGACCGCTAGTGAGACTACATTCGTGTAGTAGGATTTACTACATGATAAGAGGCATTAGGATCACCCTTGTGTTAAACCCGTATTATAATTACTTGACCATTTAAGTCATATTATTTGGCTAGTTAAGTCAATTAATTTTTCCCACACCTTAGCGTTGTACTCATTTTTAGTACACGAAACCCCTAGTACACCCCTCCGAGCCTATCTTTTCGTTTCTAACTTTAAGCATTTTACTTAAAGGAAGAATTTGTTACACCCCACTTAAATGTACACCCAAATCGCCTTAGCCTTCCGTGTATGCACTCATCTTTAGTGCATTATTGTTATTTGTTAAACCCTAAGTTAATTATCTAATTGATTACATGGTTGCTAAGTCGAGTCATATCCTTGTACATATTGTTTTGGGACGATTGGGACTCATGGGTAAAGTACTTATTTTATGGAGTAATGGGGAAGAACATCATATATTACCCCCGTATGTGCGTTAATTTTAAAAGTACTCCAAGTGTTTTGATTTTCTTAATTCGAGTCATTAGATTAGTTTATTGTAAAGTATGTGTTGATACAAAAGTTGGGCGTACCTGGTTATTGGGCTTTTGCTCTTATATCAATTAGCTTCTTAGTACTTTCTTACCTGCGCACTAAGAAAATAAACAACACCGTTAGGCTTATCGAGGGATTGTCTCCCCCGATTAGACTCCGGTGTGAGAGTAAGTAATCGATTTAGGGTTTAGTTGAAGAGTTAGGGTTGTATATCGTACCTTTAATGAGAATCGTGTTATTCTATATATAGGGGCTAAGAAACCGTATTTCTTGCTCCTCACTCTTCGCACGCGTGGTGCTTATCCGAGGTAAGGATATCTATTCCTTGAATAGATAATCCTTATCGTTACCCGGTGGGTTAGATTGGGCCTTTGGGCTTTATGAGCCCAAAGCAATAATACTACGGCCCGTACCATTGTCATGGTAGCCCATTCGTAGTGGGCTTAGGTGTAAGTAATGTCTATCATTTGGGCTTGTGGCCCAAATATAGGCTATACGTCATCATGTCCCCCCAGTCTAGTGCGCGCGGCGCATAGCCGTGGGTACTAGACTTAATACCATCAGCGGTAAGCGTGGCGGGGGTTTGAACTAATTATACCGCCTTTTTGTAGGTGCAATGCACCTAATAATTTCGAAATGGATGCCTCGAAAGTCGGGGGTGGTGTCCACGTAGTCCTTGGGATTCGGGAAAAAGTGCATGTACCTTTTGATCTTCTAGCCACCCATTTACTGTGAGTGGATTCCACGTGGAGGGAAATTAGGGTTTTACCACCCTATATAAGGGTGCCGCCCCATTTTTTAACCACACAGTAAAACACATACAACCACTATTCATCTTCTTCTTCTTTTTAGAGCATTTTTCTGCAAGAAAATCTTTTAACTCTCGTAGGTAATCTTTGTGTGCGTCCCACTTATTTTTAAGATGAAAATGGTTGCTCAATTAAAGGACTTTCGCTCCTTTTTGTCTATTGAGGACGTCACGCAGTTTTCTTCCGACTATTTTGTACCTTTGGATGTACATCCAGAAGCTCCAGATGTCGATGCGTGTATAGCTGACTTCCCCGAAGGAAAGATAGGTCTATACACGAAATTTTTTGAGTATGCGAATTACCGCGTACCCATTTCCATTTTTCTGAGCGATTTGCTCAATCACTATCGCCTTCACATCTCTCAGCTGCACTGTATAGGTGCGGCAAAGGTGTCGAATTTTGAAGTGAACTGTCGTTTACTTGCGATAGAACCAACTGTAGATTTATTCCGCTCCTTTTACCACACGACGTGGTCAAATGGGTGGGTTTCCTTTGCGAAGCGCCAGGGGGCGCTTCAGTGTTATACGGAAAAGGTTGACGCCCTAAAAAATTGGAGGGAGTATTTCTTTTGGGTGGATGACGCAGTCTTTCCCTCTCCCTTTGAGTTTTATACTCAGGAAACCTTACCAAGGGATGGGCGCCCCGCACCCGGTTCCTATAATCGCGCTGACGCGCAAACGTTAGATGCCAATCGACTGGCCATTAACCCTTATCCGGAGGAGTTTTTGGTACACGTGGGGTTGAGCCGCGCTTATTTTGGTGCTGCAGATGAGGTTCCCACTTTTTTAAGTGAGGATGGCCGGGGTGGGTGTTCATCCCTTATTCTTCATGCTTTGTAAGTCTTTTATTCTTGTCTTCGTGCTTTTAATAACTGGTCCGTGTTTGTCTTTCTTGTTTCCCTTGATGCGCAGAGATGGATTTGTTCGCGGTAGTCAAGCTGGATAGGCCAAAGCAGGTAACCATAGGGGTGCGTCCTCTGAGGGAAGGAGAGCAGCCCTTGCTTGATGCGACTGCCGGTCACTTGACTGTTCTGCCTGCGACGGTCCCTGAGGACACGCCACCACTTGTGGTGACGCCCGTCCAGTGTTTTGCGCCTGAAGTAGTTGTGGCCCCAACTGTGGAGGCGGTGCCTGATTTGGAGGTGGCGCACGAGGAGGCACGCTCAGGGTCATCTGACAGCATTCGGATCCTGAAACCTGAGGAGGTGTTGAGGGAAGAGGTTGCGCAGAACTTAAAGCGCAAGGGAGAGGCTGGAACCAGTGGCACCAGCAAGAGGCGTCGACACGTCATCAGAGACGCAGGGTCGAACGCGGAAGAAACTTCGACGTCCGGCGCACGGTTGAAGGCTGATGCTTCTCCGTTTCTGTAAGTGTTCATTCCTTCTCTTTTTCTCTTTTTTTTTTTTTTTTTTTTTTTTTTTTTTTGTGTCAATTACTTGTTGTAATTGTTATTTACTATCTTTGTCGCGTAGGGATGACGGCGCGAAGGATGATGAGGTTTCCTCTCCGCAGAACGAAAACAAGGAGGGGGATACCGAGGCTGCTGATGGTGGTGAGGCGCAGCAGCTGATGGATGAGATAGCTGCGACTACTGCCCGCCAAGCTGAGCTTGTTGCTCAGCTAAAGGGAAAGTATGCTGGGGAGAGCCGTGCTCTAGCCCAGAAGGAGGAGGAGTTGGTGACCCTCCGTGCGCAGTTGGCTGATGCGCGAGTGGAGCTGGGGGCCTCAAGGGCCTATGCTGAGAAGATTGCTCAAGATAAGATGAGCATTTTGGCTGACTTAAAGTATGCGAGGTCGAAGCTCGAGCAGATAAAGGCAAAGACGTCGTGGTCTGTGTCGTATCTTGAAGAAAAAAGGGCCGAGCATTATGCTAGCCTGCAAGAGTTCAAGGAGCGCATGGAGAAGACGCTCGTGATGTATGAGGAGAAGCTGCGCGCCCTCAGCATCGAGTATGACGAGGAGCTGTATCCTCATCTTATGTCTATGATAGCCGAGCGCAGGTATTCTTACACCCTTGTTTTTTAAATTTGCTTGTTCGCCCTATTGCATATCTTACCTTATTATCACTTTGTGAATGCAGGTGGTTGATCAGCCATGGGCTTCGTCTGGCAGCTCTAAGTACTTTGGAGTCTGCGGAGGTGGTGGAAGCCTTTGGGAAGGTTGTTCACTGCGCGATAGCGCGTGGCCGTTCGCAGGCCATGGAGGAGCTCCGTGAGGCCAAGTTGTTGGAGAAAGACTTGGCGGAGATTCCTGGTTATAGCTCAACGGCGTACGACGAGCTGGTGCAGGCGATGGCGGGGCTGAAGGTTCTTGAGCTGCCGCATATAGGGAGGTTGGAGCGCGACCAAGATGACCCCATAGATGTGCTCATGGCGGGTCTGACGTTGCAGCGTCATCTTGGGGAGAATGCCGAAGAGGGGTTAGATTATTATCTAAAACCTGATGTCTCGCAGCTTCAAGTCCCAGTTTTTGCGCGGCCCCGTGATATCCTCAAGCCTTTTGCACTGGAGAAGGAAATCCCCTTGAAGGAGGTGCTAGAGCGTCGCGAGCAAAGGGTTGCCATAAAGAAGGGTATTAAGGGCAAGGCTGTGATGTGCGGCATCGGTGCTGCGCACCTTCCTCGATCCGATGGCGTTGCTGTGAGTGTTCCAACTGTGTCGCTCAAGGATGCTATAACGTTGAGTAAGCTGAAGGAGGCGGGGAGTTCCGCTCCAGAAGAGAGCCATGATCATCGCCATAGCATATAGGTTGTTTGTAAACTTATGTATTTTTCCTTGTAATTTAATAAATATGGAATAAGATACATTTTGTTATAAGTTAGTAACTTAAATATACTTGCTTTGTTTGCTAAGTTTGATTATTTTACTAAGTCTTTTAAGTGCGTGACTTAAGTATACTTGCATTGTTTGCTAAGTTTTATTTTTTGACTAAGTCTTTTAAGTGCGTAACTTAAGTATACTTGCATTGTTTGCTAAGTTTTATTTTTGACCAAGTGTCTTGGCTCGTTATATTGCTAAGCTCGTACGGTGTACTTGGTATATGCGCATCCGTCGTGGGGTGCGCATGTGAAACTTACTTTGACGTCTCAAGAGTAAGGCGCTTAGCAAGGATACGTGATCCAATGTTGATGGGTTTGCAACCCTCTTATTCAACGAGTAAATTAGTAGGTTAACTCATCCTTTATGCCTTCGTGGGTCTTTAAGTGGTGCATGCACGCCATGTAGGCAGAAATATAAAATAAACAATATTGACATATATGCAATAAAGTAAAATGCGCTATGGAGTTAGCTAGAAACCATAACATTTTATTAATACTTGCAAGTAAGTGGAAAAAATAGAAAATACAATTCCTAGAAAGAAAAAAGACAAACACTTATTGGGCACCTCGTAGGATGCAAGTGTGTTTGTGAAGGGGCCGTAGCCTAAAAGTAACATTTTTTGAGATTGCAGATGTTCCAAGTGCGCGCCAGGTCGTGACCTTCCATATCGCTCAACCTGTATGCGCCGTTGCCGAGCGCGTCTGTGACCTCGTAAGGTCCTTCCCATTTGGGTCCGAGCTTGCCTGTGTCTTCTGCGTGGCTCGCGTCATTGGCGCGGTAAACAAAGTCTCCTGGTCTGAATGAAGTGTTTTTGACTTTTGCATCATAATACCTCTTCATTTTTGTCTTAGCCTTTGCTTCACGTATAGCTGCGCGTTTGCGTCTTTCTTCCAGTATGTCTAAGTCTACGCGCCGTTCCTCGTCATTTGTTGTGACGTTGACCTCTGCCGTACGTATAGTTGGCATTCCTATCTCGGCTGGTATGACGGCTTCTGTTCCATAGACTAAGGAAAATGGCGTATCGCCAGTACTGGTTTTGATTGTCGTGCGATGCGCCCACAAGACGTGCGAGAGCTCATCTACCCATCTTCCTTTATGTCTGTCAAGGCGCGCTTTTATGCCTTCGCCTAGACTGCGATTAGCGCGCTCAACTAGGCCATTGGTTTGTGGGTGTTTGACTGAAGCAAAGTGTTGTGTGATGTTCAATTGTGCGCACCAATCTTTGAATGGGTTGTCACAGAATTGTTTTCCGTTGTCTGATACGATCTCGCCTGGTAGGCCGAAGCGACAGACAATATTATCCCAAACAAAGCGTTTGACTTGGTTTCCCGTAATGTTCACCACTGCTTTTGCTTCGATCCACTTTGTAAAGTAGTCTATGGCTACGATGAGGAACTTTATTCCTCCAGCTGCGACGGGGAAAGGTCCTGCGATGTCAATACCCCATTTGTAAAATGGCCATGGTGAGGTGATTGGTGTTAGTTCGTGCTGTGGTCGGCGCGGAATAGGCCTATGTACTTGGCAGTTGCTGCACTTTCTTATTAGATCGCGTGCGTCGTGGTGCATTGTTGGCCAATAGTATCCTGACCTTAGAGCGCTTGCCACCACGGATCGTGGCCCTGAGTGCATGCTACATGACCCAGCGTGAATTTCGCGGAGTACGTAGTCTGCTTGGAGGGGTCCAACACATCTGAGCCATGGTTGTAAGAAAGATCGCCGATAGAGTATGTTGTCGCGTAATTCGAATCGTTGCGCTGTGCGCCGTATTCTTCGAGCGTCTTTATTATCTTGGGGTAGGATTCCTTTGCTAATAAATTCGATGATAGGTGTCATCCACGTAGGATCTTGTTCCTCTATCACCGTTGATATCTCCATATCCAAGATTGACATGTTTTTTAGGGTTTCCACCAATACCTGTTTTGAGAGGTGTGCGAAGCTTGTGGATGCAATCTTGCTGAGTGCGTCCGCCTTCCTGTTATCTCCTCTAGGTACTTGTTTAATTGTGAACCTATCAAAGTTTTTAATCAAAGATTTTGTCTTCTCCAGGTATTGGATCATGTGATCATCCTTGGCTTCGTATTCCCCTAACACGTGGTTAGCGACTAGACGCGCATCTACATTTGCTTCTAGGTTGCGAACACCCATTTGGATTGCGATGCGTAGTCCGGCTAGTAGGGCTTCGTATTCTGCCTCATTGTTTGTGGCTGTGAACTCAAAGCGTAGCGCGTAGGTGAATTCCATACCTTCTGGATTTGTGAGAATAAGGCCTGCGCCTGATCCATCTGCGCATGAGGATCCATCTGTGAACAAGGTCCACGGTTCCTGTAGGTCTGTTTTTGCTGCAGAGGTCGGGCTGTCGCTATATGGCTTCTCCACGATAAAATCGGCTAAGACTTGTCCTTTGATTGCAGTGCGCGGCCTGTACGAGATGTTATACTCACTTAGCAGTACACTCCATTTTTGTAAGCGTCCTGATACATCCGGTTTGGAGATAACTTGTTTAATTGGCTGATCAGTGATTACCGCTATTGGATGCGCTTGAAAGTATCTGCGCAGTCTTTTGGATGCGAACACTAGAGCCAAGACCAGCTTTTCCATAGCACTGTAGTTAACCTCTGTTTTCTTTAGGGCTTTGCTTACAAAGTATATGGGTGTCTGGACGGAGTCTTTGTCTGTCAATAGTACTGCGCTAACTGCTCCGTGGGTTGCCGATAAGTACATGATTAGTTCTTCCCCTGGTCGCGGTGCGACGAGTTTGGGAAGAGCTGCCAGATGGTGTTTAAGTTGTTGGAAAGCTTCTTCTGCTTCGGGAGTCCAGCGAAAGTCTCCCTTTTTTGTGCACTTCGTAAGTGTTTTAAAGAGGGGAAGGGACTTGTCTGCTGACTTAGATAGGAAGCGATTCAGCCCTGCTAACTTTCCATTTAGTGACTGGACTTCTTTGAGTGTGCGCGGTGAGGGGAGATCAATAACAGCCTTTGTCTTCTCTGGGCACGGTTTGATTCCATCGGGTTCTATCAAGTATCCGAGGAACATGCCTTCCGTTGCGCCAAAGGTGCACTTCTTGGGATTCAACTTCATGTTTATCCTCCCCAACGTTCGGAATGTTTCCTCGATGTCGCGCACCAACTCGTCCTCTGTATGGCTTTTGATGACAAGGTCGTCAACATAGACTTCCAAGTTGCGGCCTACTTGTTTTTCGAAGGCTGTATCCACCAGTCGTTGGTATGTCGCGCCAGCGTTTTTCAGGCCAAAAGGCATTTTTGTGTAGCAGTATACCCCTTGACTGGTGTGGAAAGCTGTTTTTTCTTCGTCTTCCACTGCCATCTGGATCTGGTGATACCCTTTATATGCATCTAGGAAGCATTTGAAGGGGTATCCGCACAAGGATTCGACTTTCCAGTCTATCTCTGGCAGTGGGTAGCAGTCTTGCGGACATGCTTTGTTGAGGTCAGTGAAGTCCACGCACATCCTCCAACTGCCATCGCTCTTCTTTACCATAACTGGGTTAGAAAGCCAGTCATGATAGTATACTTCGCGCATGATTCCTGCATCTACTAGCTTGTGTACTTCTTCCAAAATAGCCTTTGCACGATCAGGGGCCTGGCCGCGCTTTTTTTGTCGTATTGGAGGGTATCCTTGTCGGATTTGTAACTTATGCTCTGTGATAGAGCGTGGTACTCCCGTCATATGCTTTGGTTCCCATGCAAAGATATCTAGGTTCTTTTGCAAGAGTGCGCATACGGCTGCTTTACCTTTGTCAGATAAAGATCCTCCAATCGAAACTTGTTGTTCCGGATAATCTGGGTGAATAGCAACTTTTAAATTTGGCGTTTTTTCCGTGCGCTGTTCTGGAATAGTCTTCGCTTCAGTTGTTACTGCGATGCATTCTCTTGGTGGTACTGTTGTGTTATAGAGAGTGACCACCCCTCCTTCCACTGGGAATTTAAGCATTCCGTGCGCTGTGGATGGTACCGCGCGCATGGATGATATTCCCGGTCTTCCAATTATACCATTGTATGGTGAAGGAGACTTTATTACCATGAAATTTATCCATGTCGCGGTTGAGTGTTGTTCATCTCCCACGACCACCAATAAGCGTAACTGCCCCATGGGCCAAATCTTTTCTCCTGTGAATCCTGTTAATGACATTGTAGCTGGTATCAACTGACTTTGGATTTCAGGTCGCAGCCTTTTGAAACAGTGATCGTACAGGATGTCCGCGGATGCTCCACCATCAATGTATATGCGGTGGATGTCATGTCCCCCCGTATGTATCTCAATGGTTAGAGGTTCCACGACTGCGTTGTCCGCGGCTATGGTAGGGAAGGATATCTCTTTTTCTGGAGAGAATTTCTGGCTGACCTTTTGCTTTATCTTTCGTTGCCATGATTGTATCATGTAGATAGTATCAGCTTTTTCTTTTGGGGGTTCTTTCTTGCCCCCGTTTCTCTGCTTATCCTTTCCCTCCTTAATGTTTTTTACGAGGTGGTCCATCCTGCCTTCTCTAACTAATTTTTCAATTAGTTGTTTTAGTTGAACACACTCGTTAGTTGCATGGCCTTTTTGGCCGTGGTACTCGCAGTATCCACTACCTAGGCGCTTTGCTTCTGCTGTGCGCATTGGTGGTGGTTTTGGGAAGTTCGCACCTTCTGTTACAAATATTTCTCTCGGAGTTTTAGTGAGAGGAGTATATTTGTCGTTGTCTCTTCCACTGCGATAGTTCCTGCTGCGGTTGTTGTTCTGATCATTGGATTGTCTTCGCGGCTGTTCTTGTTGCCTATAGTTTGAATATCCTTTTTTGCTATCCGCAGCAGCTTCTTCTCCTTGTATAAAGGATCTAGTGCGCTTTGTTAACTCGTCAAAGGATTGTGGAACTTTGTCATTAAGCTTCCGGATGAGTTCTGGGTTATTGATCCCATTCATGAACCCTGAAATTTTTAGAATTTCAGGACATGCTTTGACTTGTATACACTCATCCTTGAAACGTTCCATAAAAGCGCTGGTGGATTCCCCTTGGCGCTGTTTCACTCTTGCTAGCTCCACAGGGTTTTTGGCGCACTTCTTTCGCTGGGTGAAGTTGTGGCGGAATGCTTTCCGTAATTCCTCAAATCCACCGATGCTCCTACGTGGGAGTTTGCTAAACCATGTGCGCGCGTTTCCTACTAACGTGGAATTAAACATGTGGCACCACACAGGTTGTGGCCAATTTTCGATTGTTGCGGCTGACTCGAAAATTTTTAGGTGATCGTCAGGATCACCTGTTCCATCATATGTTTTTACGTTAGCGGGCATGCGCCTGCGTTTGTGGTCTGAGTAATCGCTGATGCGTCGCGTAAACGCGTCAATTTTCTGACGTCGCCATGGGAGGGACATATCTTCGTTTTCCTCCTCACGACGTCTTCCTCTTGACTTCCAGTGTCCTGTTTCTTTATCCTCGTTGTCCGAGGAGTCACTGGAAGACGGGTAGTCTTTCTTTCGGCGCTTGCGCCTACTTCTTTCAGAAGAGGAGCCTGAGGGATCTCTGCTTGGGGATCTTCTCCTTCCTAATCTATCTTGGATCCTCCTGCTCCCAGGTTTTGAAGATCCTTGGCTTGGCGAATGTTGAGGCCCTAATCGATCATGTATTCCCCGACTGCCAAGTCTGGAGTGGACGTTGGTGCGCCTCTCGCTGTCTCCAGAGTACTGCGAATCAGATATTGTACCTAACCTATCATGGATAGTGGTATGTTCTGTGCGTCTTCCTCGTGGGTGACGCGGTGGTGATGATTCACGTTCCAGAGCAAAATTGTGTCGTGCTTGTAGGCTCGTGTTTGCTCTTCTTGTTGCTTCTTCTTGCATGAGGGCAGTTAATGTTTCATAATTTTGGGATACAAAGTTCCCCAAAGTTAGATCCGGTGTGTCCTCAGTTGTTGCAAGAATTCCTTCCTCAGTGTTAGGCGCCCTGTTCCGTTCAGGCGCGCCTGGCGGCACAGTGTTGTTCACTGCGGGTGTAGCCTGATGAGGAGTGGTGAAGAGGGTGCGTTGGAGTTCCTCAACGCTTGGGACTACTGAAGAGATTATAGGTAGCTCCGTCGTTTGAAGAGGCTGGGTTGTTCCTGCCTCTTGGTGATCAGGTGCGCTGGTTGTCCCAGCAACCTGCCTAGAGGTCGAATCTTGTCGATTCTTCTTCTGATGGTAACGCTTTTCTGACTGCGGAGTCCGTTGGCCGGAATTCTTATGCTTCGTCATTCTAGTTCGTAGTAGGGTCCCACGGATGGCGCCACTTGTTGATACAAAAGTTGGGCGTACCTGGTTATTGGGCTTTTGCTCTTATATCAATTAGCTTCTTAGTACTTTGTTACCTGCGCACTAAGAAAATAAACAACACCGTTAGGCTTATCGAGGGATTGTCTCCCCCGATTAGACTCCGGTGTGAGAGTAAGTAATCGATTTAGGGTTTAGTTGAAGAGTTAGGGTTGTATATCGTACCTTTAATGAGAATCGTGTGATTCTATGTATAGGGGCTAAGAAACCGTATTTCTTGCTCCTCACTCTTCGCACGCGTGGTGCTTATCCGAGGTAAGGATATCTATTCCTTGAATAGATAATCCTTATCGTTACCCGGTGGGTTAGATTGGGCCTTTGGGCTTTATGAGCCCAAAGCAATAATACTACGGCCTGTACCATTGTCATGGTAGCCCATTCGTAGTGGGCTTAGGTGTAAGTAATGTCTATCATTTGGGCTTGTGGCCCAAATATAGGCTATACGTCATCAGTATGTAAAAATTGAAGTGTTAGGGGAATATTCATCCCCTATGATGTATTATTTTGGACGGTAGGGTAAGAGTGTATGCAAAAAAAAAAAAAAAAAAAAAAAAAAAAAAAAAAAAAAAAATCGAAAAAACAAGAAAAAGAAAAAAAAAACAGAAAAAGAAAAGAGAAAAACATACGGACTACCATCCCTTTTCATTCTAAGTTCATTTTATGTTTTTGTTATTTTTCATTTATTAGCTTAAGTCGAGTCTAGTCTTGGCTTAGCAACGCCACATTGTACATGTAATTAACCAAGATTGTTAACTCCCCGCCAGTAAAGACTGCCTATATCCAACAAAACCGTGTATTTCATATCCCTACACCTAACGTTACAACCCTTTTAAATGACCTCTTTGATAGTTTATCCTAGGTGCTTACGCCATGTGGTGGAGGTTTGATCCTTTCCCAAGCCTATGGTAATCTATTTTGCTATGACAGGTAGTGAGAGATATTTTCCGTTTCCATTGATATATACTTTATTACACCCGAGAGATGTGAGTATCTAAACACTATTTGTGAGGTGCTAGTGTATGACCTCCGTGCTTGTATTTGGTCTTTAGTGGAATGATTATTTGTTGTAATTACTTTTATATTAGTGTTAAATGACCCCTAACTTGTATTTTGACTAGAATAAAAGCGCATTTACTTGAGGACAAGCAAATCTCAAGTGTAAGGATATATGATGAGGCGAAAAATGAACCACTTTTAGGGGGTCATTTAAGCCCGGAATTGAATTTATTTGATCAAATATTGCCCTAAATCGTTCCTTTTGTGATTTTAGGTACTTTGGGGAGTGAAATCTAGAAAAGGAAGCAATTCGGACGTTTTTGGAGCATAAAAATGAAGAAAATGGCAAAGTCTTAATTTTCCATGCTGAGAACAGTACCTAACGGCGTCAAGATTAAAATCCATGACGACCCAGTGCAAACCTGACGGCGTCACAACAAGGGCGTCAAGAGTTAAATTGGTGACAGCCTGCATAAGGTGAATACATGACGGCATCAGACCCAGATCTAGGCAGTCCGAGAAACTATTTGGCGGCGAGATGACGGCGTCAGACTTTTGTTCTTGACGCCGTCACCCATCAAAATCTATATATAGTTTTCTACTTTTCATTCATTTGAGAGGAACTTGTTTGGAGAAAACTAGGGCCGAACTTTGTAAACCCTAGGTAATAATTTACAGTGTTTTCAAGGGTTTTCATCCCTTGAATCCTTTCATGTTCAATTGAGATAAGTCTTCTCTTAATTCATTCAATATGTCTATGTGTTGTTTGAATATATCTTTTACTTGTCTTGATTTTAACATGCTAGGCTAGATCTATCTTATGTTTGCTTAGATCTAATGAAACCTAGATGTTAATTATGTGTTGATTACTTTTTTATGGTTGTATTGGATGAATGATTTCAATATTAGGCTTAAGAAAACTGGCAGATCTCCATTGTGTAACATGCTTGAACGTCTTAGGAAACATGAACCGATGTGTACTAGGTTTTATTGGTTGTATTTAATGCATGAGCAAATTCTAGTGATCCCATGTTAGGAGCTTCTTAGCCGGCTCGACATAGGAGTGAAGTAGGCGCTCATAGGATTGGGGAAGTAAGTACGCCACCCCATGAATGGTATTAAGGAATACAATCCGTCATCCACGCAACTATAACAAGTAATTAACGTGTAAAAGATATCTAGGGAGTAGTGAAATCTAAGTAAACACAATTCTCCCACATATTGCTCACAACTTTAGTATAATTTAGTTTATTTTCATTTCTAGTATTTTATTTTGATTGCATCTTTAGTATTGGGTTAGTTGACTAGCAACAAATTCCGCCAAACTCCTTAAAACCCAAGATTTTTACTTGCTTTCATAAAAATATAAAAATACAAAAAGAATCATCCCTCATCTCTAGAGCTAGTCTTTAGGTTTTCTAATCCTAGCGACACTATTCCTAGCTGAACGATCAATCCCCCGGTACTTGTCATTATACTATACTACATCGATCAGGTACACTACCTGGTGGGGGTTGTAAGCTTCTCGAGATCCCTCGAGAGGTAAAGCCTGGTGCAATCCCCACGCATCACATATTCAAAAGATTGAGCTTTGTAGTTGGATGCTACATTTGATGTGACTGTGTAAGATAAGTGATCCGAGGTTTTTGTGATCCTCCTTTTTGCATATCAGGCAGAAAAGGATTCTATAACAGTCATCAGTGGAATGAGTGGTATAGTTACACAATTCACATCTTTGCATTGGTTTAGATGTAGCTTTAGATTTGGAGGAACTTGAGGAAGTTGGTTTAATTTCCTTACCCTTGGGTTGAGGTGTTTTCTCAGATGATTCAATCTTTTCAATTAGCTTCCTGATAAGTTCATCCAACTGATCATATTTTGAATCAGGGCTTTTAGTGATACCCTCAGTAGAGGCTAAAGTTTTTGAGTCATCAGTGGGAACTAAGGCTTCAGTGATTGGTCTTTTCAGGATTGTTCTACTCAATCCAGCTTTCTCTCTTGGAGAATGTTGAGTGTACACAAGAGGTGTTAACTCTGAGCTTGGTTCAGCTCCCTGAAGTACATTCAGAGGTGGGAGTGAAGTTTGTGATTCTAATTCTGATTCAGACTCAGTGATGGACTCAGTATGACTGGGTTCATCAATGACTCCAAGCATATTTTTGATGGCCTGACTTTCAGGTACCAATATTTTTCCAGTGTTGAAATTGGCTCATTTACTATCTGGATTGATTCTTTCAATCAAGTCCCTAGATTTTGATCTCATCTCCTCATTAAAGGATATGCCAACAGGCAGAAATGCCTTTTCACCAAGACTCTCACTGGATGATTTAGTGTGTTGATTCTCACCAATAATAATTTTCTTATTGCTTGGTGTGAGATTCACTGAATCAAAGACTTTTTGGTTTTTTCTGAGTCCAGCTATGTATGACAGCCTTTTCTTTCTTAAGTTCATCCTGAAGAGCTTGATTTTGTTTTACAAGTTCAGTGTTTTGAATTTGAAGTGTAACAGCCTCAAGTTCGGCTTGTTTTAAAACAAGTAATTCATCTCTACACTTATTTAACTCAAAAACTAACTCATTGTATTCTGAAAACAAATTTAGTCTTTGCTCTTCAACAAACTTAAGATCCACATTTAAATAGTTCAAGTAAGATTGCCAATCAGCATCATCATGCATAGAAAGTAAAATGTTTACCTTTTTTATGGTGATGTTGACCCATTCTCCATTTCTAGCATGGCTTTTTCCAACAGCGAACTTGTTATCTTCTAAAAGTGTCATCAGGCACTGACCCTTACTTCTTGTTCATCAGAGGAGACATCTTCCTCATCCTAATCTAAGGCTTCAGCAACAAGTACCTTGTTCTTGTCCTAAATAGGTTTGGTGGGTGCAGCCTAAGGTACTGAGGGTGTGGCCTCAAGGAGAGCAAGTTTAGCTTTTGCTTTTCTGTACTTGGCCTCAAAATCCTTTTGAACATTTTGAACATTTTTACTTTGGAAATTTTGAGTGGACTGAAGAATTTTTGGTAGAAACTTGCTAGTTCCTGAAAAAGAACTATTACTAGAAAATTTATATGAAGGGTCTGAGGTTGTTTTAGAAAAATAGTCTTCAGCAAAGTGACCCTTTTTACCACAATTGAAACATTCAGTGGACTCATTTGCCTTAGCTTTTTGAAAATTAGACTTGTTTATTTTGATAAAATGTTTAGAATTAGCTAAAAGAGCTCTTTCTTGAAATTATATTTCAAGATCATTAAGATACTATTCACTGGTTCTTTCATCAACCTCATCATCAGAATCTTCTTGAAAATCTTGTACAACACCATTAGAGTAGAAGGCAGCGGATATGGGTGAAATAGTTAGGGCCTTTTTGGTCTCTTGAGCTTTCTTAGAGTCAGGGTATCTCCTAGAGATTAAGTTGTCTTCATAGACAAATTTCCCATAAATCTCAAGGAGCTCAAGGTTCTGAGAGAAGTTTAGCCACTTCTCAGGGAGACTGTTGACAAATTCAACATTGATTTCAATGTTAGACAAGATTATAGCATCATTAGATAGCTCATTGAGCAGTGTTTTGTATCGGGTATAGGTCTGAGAGAGAATTTCAGAGTCTTTGGCCCTGAAGGTGTTATACTCAAGTTTCAGGTCCATAATCCTGTTTTCCTTGGTATCTGAGGGACCTTCAAAGATATTAACCAAGTCAAGCAAAGTTTGTTTGGCTGTAGGATAGTTAATCACTGATTCCATTGTATTGTCAGGTAGACACGATATAATGATGCTTTTTGGGCGTTGGTCCTGATTGACCACCCTTCTCTCATCAGGAGTCCATTATGCTTCAGGTTTAGGCAAACCATGGGCAGTTTTTGGGACAAAGGGACCTTCATTGATGCATGTTATGTACTTTGGTTCCATACCGGTCAAGTAGCAAAGCATTTGCTTTTTCCACTTCCTTAATTTTCCAGCTTCTAGCTTAGGAGCTATAGCTGAATAGCCACCTCCTTTTTTGTCAACTAGCTGGGGTACATCGCTATCAGCCATGGTAGGATCTTCATTTTAAAAACTTTGAGCACTCTTTTGTTTGAAAATTTTTGAAAAGTTTTACACATCAGAGGCTCTTATACCACTTGTTGGACCCTATTACTTGGTTAATATTAACTATGAAGTTAATCTAACCAAGTTCCATGGTATAGCAATGTAGTGATTTATAACTTAAAGTAAATAAACGTAAAAGGTAAGAAACAATGTTTTTCAATGTTTAAATCTTTATTAGAAATTAATCAAAAAGAATTCTACCCAAGTGTTTGTGGAATAACACTTGGGATTGAAATGACAAGTATGGTGTGTTTACTCTTCACTAAACCCAAACTAAGTTTGAGTGACAACTAAAGGTCCTACTGAGCTATCTCAGGGACTGTGTTGTTCTCCAGAGAGAGTAAAGATTAGGTTTTTGAATGTCAAAGCATTTAGTGCACAAACTTAATCTTTACATCTCTCTTATTCTCTATTTATACACAAGTAAATCCTAACAGTTAACTACGAGACAAAGCCTAAAACACAAAGAATACATCAGCCTACAATGGACAAAATACACAAGTATTTTGTCTCTGTTACAATTGGGTATAACTAGTAAAGGAAAAGATTGCTTTATGATCTTCAGTGTTGACAACACTCTTGGTTTTATACCCATTCAAGGAAAGTTGACCTTTGATTGATAGGGACTCGTCATTATCCATTCAAACTTATCTCGCCTAATCTCGCCTTTACTTCAGTCCGTACGTCTTCAGTCTTTGTTTACTCAATCTTTAGTTGGTGAGGAGTTAAGGGGATTTAGTGAGCTATTGTCATCACTAAGTGAATCCATCATCTTCTTGTTTGGCTCATGTATCATTCACTGAGAACCACCTCACTGAATGGTGAACCTTTCTACATAGATTCGTCCTGAGCTTCTCGAGGATGACTCACTGAATGACTATGCGTTCAGTGACTTGTTGAGTGTTTATGGTTATTAAACACTTAGGATATTTTATGTTCAAATCCTAGTTTAAGGAGTTTGGGTTTTTAACAGACCCAAAAAGTTAGCGTTTTCAGGTTGAGATGGCGAAGTTTATTCTTTTGATTGTTCGGGTATTCACGATGTTTATTTTAGGGTCGTATTGGTCAAGTGGTTCATCTATGTACCGTCTATCTTCTTGCTAGTTTGTTTTAATAAAATTATTGCCTTTCTAAAAAAGCGTATCTTTAATTCATTTTTGAAAAAAAAAAATATTTTAAATGCTACAAACGATGTTGCGGATAAAATTTATGTGAGCCTCACATTTTCACTTTCACTTAAAGACTTAGGGCGCATTTGGTATATGGTAATAAAAATCAAAGAATGGTTTGATAGGTATATACATTTAATATAAATTATTTGGTAGTCAAACATGGAATCAAAAGAAGAAACCACATTCATAGATTGATAATTGGGGAAATAAGTGACTATATATTTCATTCCATCCTCTGCCCAAACAAAATTGTAATATAATCTGAATGAATCGTAATATGAAAGAATTAATTTATCAAATAAATTGTAACTTTAATCTGAAATAGTTGTAATGTGGATGAGTAATAATAATAATAATAATAATAATAATAATAATAATAATAATAATAATAATAATAAGAACAACAACAACAACAACAATAATAATAAATAATTGATTCAATTATAATTAATTAATTATAAAAATAATACTAACAAAATATTAAAATTAAATAATAATCGTAATTCATAATAATAATAATAATAATAATAATAATAATAATAATAATAATAATAATTGATTCAATTACAATTAATTAATTATAAATATAATACTAACAAAAGGTTAAGATTAAATAATAATTGTAATTCATAATAATAATAATAATAATAATAATAATAATAATAATAATAACAATAATAATTGATTCAATTAGAATTAATTAATTATAAATATAATACTAACAAAATGTTAAGATTAAATAATAATTGTAATTCATAATAATAATAATAATAATAATAATAATAATAATAATAATAATAATAATAATAATAATAATAATAATAATAATAATAATAATAATAATAGTTTGTTAAAATTAATAAAATTGTATAATTATTAAAATAAAAATAATAAATTATTTAAATTACATAATAATTGGAATTTCTTAAGTTTACTATACTACCGTTAATCAAAATTGTTATTTAGAAAACAATATGAAAACATTAAATAATTGTCAAAGGGTAAAACTGTCTTTTTGTTATTTTTACAAAAATCGAAGTTGTAATAAATGCATTTTATGTAATATTTTTTTATGACAATAATTTTGGGATGAAAGTAGTTATTATTATTATTATTATTATTATTATTATTATTATTGTTTTATTATTATTATTATTATTACTATTATTATTATTATTATTATTATTATTATTATATTTATTTTTATAATAATAGTAACTTTATTAGAAAATTATAAGATTTACCAAAAGTTAGTTGGAAGCCGAGATACTAACTGGGCTCCCACTCATTTAGCTATAAAAAAACTAATCCTACTAAAGATATGAGCAGCAGCACGTGATCCAATGTCTTGGGTAATCGAAAACTTTCGGATTCACTTCAATAAAGTCATTGCATCCTTCTCAAGTTCCCCAAAAGAAGAGAAAGAGAAGGGGAGGAACCCATATCCAATATTCGCGCACTTAGCCTCATACTTGACACGTTTACGTTGTGCAGCCTCAATCACTGCACTTAGCCTCATACTTGACACGTTTATTATTATTATTATTATTATTATTATTATTATTATTATTATTCTTGTTGTTGTTGTTGTTGTTGTTGTTGTTGTTATTATTATTATTATTATTATTATTATTATTATTATTATTATTATTATTATTATTATTATTATTATTATTATTATTATCACTTACATTAGAAACAAAATCATAGGATTACAAGAAATTAGTGGGGAGCCTCGAAACTATCTGGGCCCCCACACCTTTAGCAATAGCAAAACTATTCCTACTGAAAATATGAATGGTGTAACAATTCGCAATTTCAGGTTAACTTTTATTCCCGAAAATTTCACTATTCACTTTTTACTATTCACTTTTCACTATTCATCTCAGAAATTTTTATTTCATATTCTCGTAAGTTAAACTATTTTAACGATAATCCGAGAGTTTGACGCTCGTCGGATCATTTCTGCAAAAATCACAAAGCCGTGTCCGAGATTTACTTTTAGGTTTAAACGTCCTTCTAGCATCCCGATATGTCCATAAAACATTATAAACAATAGAAATATGATTTTCTCTCATTTTAGGACAATTCCAAAAGTTTCGGAATTTTACGTTTTTCAGTTCAGCGTTTTACGCGAATTGCGCGTTTTAGACCCGTGTTTCCAGTTTTTAGCAGGGTTTTAGCACCCGATATAACCTACCACTCATTTTATATTTTATTATGGACTATATTGACATGTTTAACCATATTTATAAGTTTCATATTTTTAGGATACCCGGTTTTACGTTTTGAGGCTTAATCATTTACGATTAGCGATTAACGGGACCAAAACTCACAACGTAACTTATATAAGGCCAAGATTCATCCACCTAGTCCCTTCCCCTTGTCCATGAATGTGTATATGGTGGCCTTGGTGGCTTGATAATAAGCCTAGGAAAGTATGTGGTCTAAGAACAACCAAGTATGCATAGATGTGTTTAGTTTTTAACCATTAGTTCATTATACTTCATGTGTTCCAATTTTAACCACAAGTAAGTACTAGCTAACCTCCTCACTTGCACTATAAAAGGAAACTCATCTCTTCATTCTTTTCATCACCATTTAAAACTTCCCAACATAATTCCATAGCTTCATCATCTTTGATCTTCAAGTTACAAATTACATACCAAAGTTCAAGGTCTTAGTATTCTCTACCTAGTTCTTAAGTTTGTTTGGTGATTCCATGGTTGAATTAGGAGCTACACAAGGTTACTAGGGCTGAAGTTAAATGATTTTCACAAGGGTTATATCAAGGCTAGCAAGGGTTACAAGAGTTATGGTGAAGGGTTTACAAGCTTAGGTTTAGTGTCCTAATTCTATACTTGACTTCCTTTCTTTAGAAAGCCAAAAGTTGTAAGCAAACCCTTATACACTTTCTTGCTCAATATCATTTCATGCTTATTATGTTTCTTTCATGCTATATATGGTCTTTGTATTGTGTTCATGATGTTTAAAAATGGATAAAACAAGTATTGGTATACATATGTTAACTTATGACAAGTAAACAAGCAAACTAGTGATTTTTATGAAAAACCACGACCACAATAGTATAACTTTGATATTTGACACTTACTTACTATTAAAGAGGACTTAACAAGGAAAACATAGCAATTTGAATCACCCAAAATGAGTATACGAGTCAAAAGTTATGACCATTTGAAGTTAGCGAAACCAAAACGGCAAATCTGCCTAAATTGCATTCTGATCAAATTATGATTTTAAAAGTCCCACTTCTGGTCCGATTCATCAAAAAGTTAAAACACGAAAGTTGTCCGGAACGACGTTTTCGTTCAGCAACAAAGAAGCTCGAGACCTGAAAATGCTTTCTGAGTGATAAATTTCTTCAAATTCTTAACAGCCCATTTTTAGACCAAAGTTACTATATAATGATTATATTTAGATGAGACCAAGAGGTCTAATGACCTAAAGCCAAGACCACAACCATGGCTAAAGCCAAGGTTAAGTCTCAAGACCATAGTAACAATGACCAAGGTCACGGCAAAGCCACGGCTAAAGACCATATAACTATTAAAGATCAAAAAGCTTATATATATATATATGTTATCAAATACTACAATAGTAGGGAGCCTCATGTGAGGAGTTCATTGAGTAAGCCGTCGAGATGAGTTGTGGATTTACGAGTTAAAGTGTCCTGGCTCCTCGAACGTTTACTCCATGACTTCTGAATTATGTCGGCCCGAACGGTAGTAAGAGATTTACAACCTATACATGTTTCATAGACCATTTATATTCAAAGACTTACACTATATACTAAAGTACTACATCATGAACATTATGCAAGACATATATTGGCAATTCTTCGTATCCTTAGACGTTACTCCAAACCTAAGTCGCAACGTTCTATTATAGGCTGCTCTTAGAGACTTTCGCGATTCAACTTTCATTTCTCATTACATAGACTTAAGGTGAGTCATAGCCCCTACTCTTTTCGTACTTGTTTTAACTATTGGGGGGGATACATGCTCAACTACTTGCTTACTTGTACAAATACTCAAAACGTTTATACGTGACTGTGTTATACTTGATTGTCTTATACTTGATGGCATTATACTTGATTGTTTACATACATGACTGCGTTATACTTAATTGCGTTATTCTATTTATTGACTAGTAGTTGTCTTTGGGAATTGACTCCCAGTTGTCTTTGGGAAGTGGCTCCCAGTTGTCTTTGGGAATTGACTCCCAGTTGTCTTTGGGAATTGGCTCCCAAAGTGAGGTCTTCGGAGATGAAGTAGAGACTCACTACTAATTGCTTAATTGTCTTGATGAACTTATACATGTCTTTATTATACTATATGTTAGCAGTGGGTTGTGAACACACAGGTTACAAGTCTCTTATGGCGGGACTTGTAACTGAGTGGATTCACGATGCCTTTGCTGTGTGATCATTCTTTAAGGCTTTTTCAACTGTTTTAAGACAAACTCTATGAACTCACCAACCATTGTGTTGACACTTTAGCATGTTATCTCAGGTCTATAAGGCGATAGCTAGTGCGTGGAACTTAGAGTCAAGCTGCATATTCTGAAGACTTACGCTTTTATCATTTACCATTCAAACATTTTGTATACATTTATGTATCATACTTTGAAATCTCATGTTGGTAACTTTGAATTCATTAATCGAATGGTAACTTTTCAAAACGTCTCATTTAGAGTTCGTTTTCTATAACTTGTACTTTGTATTATGAAGTAGCACCCCTGTGACACAGTCTTCCGCTGCGGTATTTTGGGGGTGTTACAAATGGCAGCACGCGCCCCAATGTCTTGAGTTATAGAGAACTTCCGGATCCTCTTAAGTAAGGTCAGCGCATCTGCGTCAAGTTCCCCCAAAGAGGAAAAAGAGAAAGGGATGAACCCATATCTAATATCCGCACATTTAGCTATGTACTTGACACGCTTACATTTTGCGGCATCAATCACCACACGACCTGACACAAAATCATTCATACCATTTTGCGTGAGGGGAGATGACCTCGTCAAATCGACATACACAACCGGCCCTCCATCCCAGGAATAGAGCAAGATATCTACTGGCCGTAAGACTTGCTCGCTTTCTCCACCCAACCCGATGTCGACCTCTGTACGAACCAAGACCCCGGATCGAGAACAGATATCAGCAAAAGTATCGCGTACCATGTTGTGCCGATGTTTAATACACAAAATTAGTAGGAGCCGAGATACTATCTAAGCCCCGACTCCATTAGCAATAGCAAAACTTATCCTACTAAATATATGAAAGCAACACGTGCCCTAATGTCTTGAGTCATAGAAAACTTTCGGATTTGCTTCAGTAAGGTCACCACATCTTTCTCAAGTTCCCCAAAAGAAGAGAATGAGAAGGGGAGAAACCCGTATCAAATATTCGCGCACTTAGTGAGAGGATCTAAACACACGGATTGTGTTGAAGATACTTTGAGTGGATATTAACTAGTATGCAAAATCTACTAGCTAATACTTAGAAGACTTTGTGTATTTGATGTATGGAACAGTTGTATTGATGAAACAGTAAAGTATGAACAATAAGGATTAACCACAAGGCTTCAATATTATTAGAATAATACGAGTGATCTAAGATATCACTAGGATTACACCTTGAAGCTTTCACAAAAGATATGTATATGAAAACCCTAACCTAGGACCTCCTTTTATAGCACAATGAGTCCTGTACAAGTAATCTATCTTGATACAATATTCGTATCAATCTGTTGGGATCAAAGTTTTACTATTTTATCAAGTCTCGGTCATTTGCAATAAATGTTAGGTTGCTTTATTATTAGTTACTTACATTAGTTATCATTTATATATTCAAGGCTTATGAAAAGCCCAAAAGGCCTTCCAAGCCCACGAATCAAGGATAATGGGAGCTAGGAGTGTTGCCCTAGCTTCCCTCCTATAAATAGAACCATTAGGTCTCATGTAATACTTGGTTGGTTATTTGATATCTTAAGAAAACTTTTGCTCTCATTATTCTCATATTCATATAATCACCCAAATCCTTATATCTATCTCATTCTTGTTTGTGTGAAATCAATATGGTACCTAACAAGTGGTGTCATTCGCCGGAAGAAGGTGTAGTTCTTGTTTTTAAGTTGAATTCGATCTAAAACCTCTTTTTCTACTCGATTTTTTGTGAAAATTTTGTACTTTCTTGTTTGTTTCTTGATTTTTATCACATCTTTGCTTACAAACTTGTGCTACAAATCATAACAAACAAAATAGTGTCAAACTTTCTTTCAAAAAAGTGATTTGAGTTTGGTTGTATTCTTTTAAGGCTTTCTAAACGTTTTTGTTTAAAAAGTTTATTACTTTTCTTGTTTTTCTTAGTCTTTAACACTTTTTGATTACAAACTAGTGTTATAAACCTTTTCTAGCAAGAAAGTTTCAATCTTTTTGAAGATTTATAGCTTAAAAAATTCGATTTTGGTTATTGTACTTGCTTTCTAGATCACAAAATATTTTCATAAAAATCATCAAGTTTGCAACTTTCTTCAAGTTTTGGTGTTTTTATAACTAGAAGTACAAGAATCTTGGAATACAAACTTCATTTGGGTGAGCTTTTAGCAAATTCAAAATTTTGGCAAACTTTCTAGAACACAAAATAATTTTCATAAAAATCATCAAGTTTGCAACTTTCTTCAAGATTTGGTGTTTTTATAACTAGAAGTACAAGAATCTTGAAATACAAACTTCATTTGGATGAGCTTTTTGCAAAATAAAAATTCTAGCAATCTTTCTAAATCACAAAGTTTCGAGAACACACTTGCTCCCGTTGCTTACTTGGTGTTTCCCTTGCTTGTATAAGTGAGAAAACACTTCGACTCGTGGTATACTCTCTAAATTGTATAATTTAGAAAGTTTTGGTGCTAAGTTTCTAGAACACTGAAAAGTTTCTAGAACACTGAAAAGTTTCTAAAACACTGAAAAGTTTCTAAAACACTGAAAAGTTTCTAAAACACTGAAAAGTTTCTAAAACACAAAAGTTTCGAAAACACTCATTTTTCGAGAACTGCTTTCTGACTAAGTTTAGAGAATTGGCATTACATCTATACCTTCTATAAGATCCATCTATCACACAAGTTTCTTTCTAACATCTTCTTACTATCTTCTTTCTAATTCTTAAAAAAAATAAAAAAATAAAAAATAAATAAAAATAAAAATTGGCTGGAAAATTTGAGTAAAATTTATTTTTTACAAGTAACTAAACGTTCAATTTTTACGCGAAATTCAAATTTTTGTATAACGGTGAAAATTTTGGCCAAAAATTTAAATTTTTAGGGCAAAATTCAAAATTTTTCGGTAAAATTTGGTGGCAAAATTTTTTAAACTCAAAATTTTCCTGTGACCTTAGAATAGCATTTTACAGTGATTTTCAAAATTTTGGAACAGAAATTTTTTCAAATTAATTTTGGAGGGAGAACCTGAAATCACTATTTCGACCTTGGTTTTACATTTCTGTTTGATTATTTCGATTACATCGCAACAATCAAGGGGGAGAAAAATGTCGTTTACAATGTCTCAAGTACCTTCTGCCAACTACCTTCCTCACCAATATTCTCATCAGCAACAGTATCATCAACAACAAAGTCACAGCTCCCTCATTCATCAAGATCTGCTATTTGACAATGAATCAAGGCCTCCAATGTTGCTACTAGGAACATATACTGATTGGAAATGGAGATTTCTACAATGGCTCACAGATTGTCTTGCTGCAGATCTTATGCTTAAATCCATTCAAGATGGTCCAAACAAAATGATATTTCTTGCTGACTCAACAGGAATTATCAGACTACAAACTGATGAAGATTTGAATGATACTGAACTTGCTCAGTACGATGCTGACCAACAAGCGGCATGGTTCATGACACTCGCCCTTCCCAACTCAATTTACATGAATATGGACTTTCAAGCCAGTGCTTATGAAATGTGGAAATATATTGAAGCTATGCATCGTACAGAAGAACTTCATCACATCAGAATGAAGCAAATTCTTGAATCCTATTTAAGCATGAATCCTCTGAAGATCATCCTCCCTGCTCCACCATCTCCAGCTGTTGACCATGGATCCTTAATTTACACTCCAAATGGTCTCTTCTTCAATCCTCCAAATGCACCTGAGCCTATCTTCATTTCACAGTACCCTCCTGCAACACTATATAATCATATGCAATCACTTCTGCAAAATCTTGTGAGGCTTAGACAAGTATCTACTGATAAAGGCAAATGCATGATGACTGCAACTTATGAATGCTTTAACACAATGAAAGATACTGATGACGAAGAAGATCTTATCGAACCAAGCATGGCATTTTTGGTGTCACACCCCCAATATACCTGACTTGCAGCGGAATGGAATACCTGGGGGTGTCTATCATAGCACCACAGTTACAGTTACATTGAACGACCTAAAGTGTCGTTTGGAAAATACTGCATTTGATCATTGAAATAATCCAGAGTTTACAAAATGAGGTCCCCAAAATGTGTTGCATGTTTATGAAAACAAGTCCTACTAGATCAAACGTTTACATAAGTGCATGAAATAATAATGACACGCGTCGACCCCGCGACTCCATGAAGGTCCAAATGCATGTCACATGAGCTACCTTAATAACCTGAAATACATTGCTAAAACGTCAACACGAATGTTGGTGAATTCCATAGGTTTGTAAAATGTAATGATGTACGGCCACCACAAGTAAAAGTGCAAGATAAAAATCTCATGAAAATTGTACAATAGACCTTAAGCTCATGGCACCGAAGCTATGACTGATGAAACATTATATGCCCCTCCCGAATGTTTTACCAGAACACTCGTAACTGATGTAACAGACATGAAATGCATCCGCTTACGGTTGGTAATCACTACCACGGATGGAGGCGTCACCCTCGATAGATCTATCCACTCACTCTCGCTTACTGGCAAATTAACGGTCCATGATAATAAACAGGGGACTTTAACTGATTGGTAAGGCAACTTAAGCAATGTACATATGTTTGAATACTTGGGCTCGTACTAAAATGATTGATGCAATGTATTCCCCCCGTGGGATTTGAAAACAATCAAAAATGTTGAATTGAAAACGGGGCTATGAAAACTCACCTCTAGCTGATGATACTGTGATGAAGTGAAATGAACAACCATGAACATGTAATGAGCTAAAAAACAAGGCGCGCACACTAGCCGCAACCTAATATGAATGATGAACGATCTACTTTAGATCACAAACTGATGTTATGAATGTCCATGCACATGTTTCCTATACCACTCTACTCTTTGGAAAAATACTTGTTATTATCAAAATATACATTTTCCAAAACTTGGGAAAATATGGCTACTAGAAAATAAACTAGTTGAAATGTATATATATATATATATATATATATATATATATATATATATACACACACACATATATATATATATATATATATATATATATATATATATATATATATATATATATATCGTATGTATCAATGTTAGTGTTGAAATCCTCGGTTTCAAATCCTTGATATAACGCCTTGTAGTAATGAAAATATACTTGTGTTCACTAATACATCATTAGTTGTGAATTTGGGTACTTGGTTAATATTTCTAGAAAATCTAGAATTTAGTACGTAGAAGTAGTATTATTAATATTACCAGTGAAAGCTGCCAATTATAGAGGATTTTTGCCGATATTGAAACGTGAATATCTTTGTCGTTATAAGCCCGTTATACTTGTTCTTTATATCCACGGTTACGTCTTAGTATGTAGTAATATATTTTGGAAAGCTTGGCTCCTCCGGGTTACGTCTAAAGCCTCTTTTTATCCGACGAAAAACGTCCAACAGCATGTATTTTCAGAAAATATACTTTTCGTCAATAAACTTGCAAAAATCATAACTTCTTCGTTATAAACTCTTTTTAATCCGTTCTTTCGCCTACGGATTCGTTTTTGAAAGTATTTTCTAAAAATTTTGCGAAAGTTTCCTTTGTTTTTACCGATTTTCCAGAATTTAACAAAATGGGACAGAAATCTATACTAATCCTACCATACACCTTCTTAGGGTACCATGGGTTCCTAATCACTACTAATGATGTTAATTTAACAAAGGAACACCTAAATCAAAATCTAGGGTTTGTATGTTCAAAAAGTATACAAAAGTAAAGTGGTATAACTAGTTTGTGCATGAAATTAAGCATGAATACCATAAGATACATATGTTAATTAGATGAAAACATGAAAATAATTTTGAATACTCACTTTGAAATAATAGGTGATTGGATGATTAGAAACCTTGAGTTACTTGTGTTTTTGTGGTATGATTCTTGATTAGAATGATGAAATGAACAACTTTGATGCTTTGATCTTTGAAAAATAACCACTTGATCATGTATATTGAGTTTGGGTCGTGGGTTCTGGTGAAAGAGATGGAAAGGATGAAGATTTTGAGTTTATGATTTCAAGAAATATGTAAGATTGTGTTTTTGAGGTTTTTGGTAGATATTTGTATAGATTATATATGATATAATAAGATAGTTAAGTCAATATGTAGTAAAGAAAGCACATGGTGTCTAGGAGGGGGCATGAGGCCGGTTTTCAATGTGAAAAAGAGTAGCAAAGTCGGTTTTGATCACTTAGAAAATGTAGTGTATTATTAGTTGTAGTTCAGTGTATGTATCAGTTTTAATCGGGTACCGGGTTTGATAGAAATAAATGTTAACAAAGTTAACCGGGACAAAATAAAGTCATAAGAATGATAAAAATATGTTGGGTACAATTACTGAGTGTTCGGGTGATTATTGTTTAGTTTTCACGAAAACCGTCGTAATATTCATAAGCTTACGTTATAAATAAAATAAATTTCCAAAATACAGGGTAATTGAATGTTATAACTTTTATGATGATAAAATGGATATAAAAATATGTCGGGAATATTGTGTGAATATTTAGATATATTCGTCGTGTATAAACCGGGTGTTAACGTTTATTATAAATACTTATAAGGAAACGTTAAATGTATCAAATATATAAATTTGAAAATCCTAAGAGTGGTATAACATGTAAATGACCTACTGATGATATGCAGACTGTCTCTAGTCCGTATGCTGTGTCCTTACTAATAATGAAATGAATTCGCACCTAAACCCATACGGTTACGCGAATTTTAATACCCGTAAACTAAATTTACGATGAAATGAGTAATGAAAGTGAATAATGAAAACTTTTCTGGTAATGAATAGTGTTCAGTGAATAGTAAAATTTCTGAATGCTTCTCGGAATGTCAAACTGACACAAAAGATGATGAATAGTGTTTTGATGAATAGTGTTTTTCCAAAGTTCGGGAAATGACCTGAAATGATGAGTTGTGACATTCTCCCCCTCTAAAAGGAACTTCGTCCCGAAGTTCAGTTTATGTTGGTTTCTGAAAACATATTGGTGAAAAGGTGATGATATTCGAGAATTCCAGCGAACTCTAGCGATAGGAATTCGACTCTGCTTCAACTGTTCGACCACACGGTCCATTATTCTACTTGTTCTCCTGCAAGGTTTATGTTTGACTTTGGGTTGAATTCCTTTCCAAATGGGGTTATGAGTGACTAATCTGAAAAGATGATAATACATGGTTGTGTAATCCTGTTGCTATTGTTCTCTAACAAGGCTCAAGTCTGACGGCCACTAGGCCTACTCTGTCTGAAATATTACATGGTCCTGTGTATATCGGGTTTAACTTTCCAAGTTTTCTGAATGATATCATGCCTTTCCTAGGCAGAACTTTCAACATAACTCTGCCTACAACTTGAAGTTTTAATGGTTTACAACTTATTGAACTTGTAGCTGATTCTTGACTTGTAGCAAATTTCTGGTCATTTCATGAATGCCTACTAGACTACTGAGTTGAGCTTTTTCCGAGTTTGGCCCATCAATAAATGGTCTGCGCTTCTTAATGTTTTAAATGTAATACTGGTAATATATACTGCTGAATTCTGCCAGAACTCAAGTTTGTATGCTAGTTGGTCGATTCTAAAATGAATCTTAAATAGTCCAATATGCTAAAGGTTCAACCTCTCTTGTTATCCAATTTGTATCATGCCAATCCAAGGCAATGCTTTTAACTTAATTTGTTCTCCCTCTTGAATCTGGATGGTTTGTTGTTTAGGATACCCAATCCAAATGATGTGTGTTATGTACCAACCTAACTTCTGCTAGCTTCTCGCTGTTGGTGTGATAACTATTGTTGTAGATGAATTTGATTTATGATAACTGGTTAGTCCAACCATTTCTAGGGTCAATCACTCATGCTCTGAGCATACATTCCTATGTTTGAATTGTTCTCTCGCTTTGACCATCGGTCTGAGGATGATAGGTGATGTTCACATCTAAATGGGTTTCTGAAAGAAATCCTGAAATGATTACTTGAAGTCCAAGGTGAATCGGTTTCCTTATCAGGAATAACTGAAATGGGTACAATAAGTCTTTGTGACTAATTCCACAACATTCGGTCCTTCGAACATGGCGTTATTTGAAAGGGATAGAATATAGGTAACAATTTGATTCCTTGTGTTTTGTTCCAACGGATGATAAGACATATGTTTTTCTTTACCTAGTGGGTTTGGTCTCCACTACTGAAGTTTGTGATTAATTTGTGATATCCGTCCTAATTCCTTCATCACATATTCCAAATATTATTTATTGTCAAGTCACAAATCCTAAATGCATAAGCGATGTTGTAGGGAAATTGGTTCTGGAAATTTGTCTCATGATTGTGAGTTTTGGTTGAAATCCTTTTTCTGAATAAACGAATTTAGAAAATGGAGCAAATGATTTACTAAGTAATATTTTTCCTGATGATTCAAAATTTCATTAGTTATGAAATCGAAAAAAAAATGTCTTCAAACATGTTGTGATTTAAAACTGCTTACCAAAGTTTGATGTCTATGTATATTTCTCATTGTACAATAGTGTTGCTAAAGATTGACCAAAAAGGATCGTACTTGTTAAAAATAGGAATTTCAGAAATCATTTTTCCACAAGGTATGTGATTTATGTAAACGCATCAACTTTATTTAAAAATGAAAACACTAACAAGGATAAAATGGTAGAATAGGAAATGTTCGCTTACATGCATAGATGTCTAACATTTAGTTCCTGAGGTTGAATAATGCCTATTGGTGGTTATCAGGTATAACTACAAGCATAGGTATTTAGACTAACTTAAGTCCTGAAATATTTTATCGTTGTAATTGACAAGACGAAGGTATCACTTGATGTTGTGTCGATGAATGTCTATTCTGTTTTCCCATGTAGATGATGAGATATGTTCTGGTTTGATCCCTTGCTTGGTATGAAGGTGAGGTTATCTGAAATTTCTAGAGACATAATGCCCTAGAGGAATCTACATCGGTATTCTTGATTCAAACAATTGTCCTTTGTGAAAACTACTGCAGGAAAGTTTATGTATGGATGAGGCCATGTTTAAATGAAATGCTCTATAGTCTCAATTAGAAGCTTGGTTTATTTCTATTGTGTTGTCATGCAGACATCTATATTGAGTTCAATCCTGTAGCTCAGTCTAGCTAGTACCCTTAAACGATAGAATTTGACAACTAAGTCAGAGATGGTGATTCGGATGGTCTCGCAGTATCTTAGAATTTGTTGTTGAGTTATGAATTCTCTCACTATATACTTCTAGTCCTGGTTAGTAGTTCTATAATCCTTTCGTTGCTTTTATTGTATAGAGGAATCCTGCATGTAATTGATATGGAAAATCTCTCTTAGGGAAGTCAATGGGAAAATCCAACTTAATGACTAAGTGAGTGACAGGTGGGGTAAGTATCCAGGGATAGTTCGGCAAAAGGGATGTTTATGGAAGAGTTCCTTTGTTTACAAAACTTTTAAATGAAGATTGTTATTAACAATCCTTTGAAAAGGTAATTATTTCCTTCATGGCATAATCCTTCCTGAATTTTACATAGGTGATCAGGCTATGTACAATTGAGGACTAATGATGCGATGTTAGATTTTGTCAAAATATCATAACTTTTCTCAAAAGTTTTAGATTGTGTTCAACGCATTGTTGTTAAAATGGTATCCTGATGTTTTCTTTCAAATAACATGAAAATTGTCTCGCGTAATTATAGTAAATACTTGGTGTAATGACAGAAAAATCAATTTATAGGATGGTAATAAAATAGCTTACTTCAGAAATTTTTTCTGTAAAACAATTTCCCCATATGATAGTAAAATAGCTTGAATGGTGTATTGGATACGTGGGTGAATCTTGTCGAATGGTAATAGTCTACTAATTCGTCAAAAACGAAATCAACCTAATCCCTGATAAGACAAGGCTAAAATGTTGCGAAACGATTGAAGTCTGAGCAATTGGGATAGAAAATGGAGTAAACGATGGTTATGATTATCACAGAGGTAACAAAGATAGATATTACATTGGATAGGAAAGTGCTTAATACAACTAGGTTATGTCATCGTACCAACGGTAAGTACAAAAGGAAAGATACAACCCTAAAGGCTCGAACTACGGTTTATATATTGAAACAAAGCTCCTCCTGCTGAAGCATTGTTGTTATCTTTGATGTTGCTAATATCCTGACGGTTCTCTTACAACAGCTAACGCTATTCCTCAAGCGATTGAGTCTTGATTCCAAGTTCCTGATTTTCCTTGTTCCTTAGCTCCGGGCAGTCATTCTTGAAATGCCCTAAGTTTCCATATTTGAAGCAACTCCCTGGGGTCTTCTGATTTGTGAGTTTCCTACAGTCTTCAGTCCAATGACCCCGCTTCTTGCACACTTCACACGTTTTACTACAATGACCTCGGTGCTGTTGATTACACAGGTTGCAGTAAGGTAACTTTCCAATATACCTTCTCTTTGTGTACGGTTCTGCAGCAAAGGCTCTATTCACTTCTTGTCCTTTGGGTAATTCTTGAGCAGCATTGCAACCTAGATTGTTGTTCCACTTCCTTTTATTGTCACTATTGTTTCCTGATGTCTCGGTGTGAACTATGAGTTCCTTTGCTTCGATCGCCATTTTGATAGCTTCAGACATGGTATCGGGTTCCCATGCGATGACCAACATACGAATTTCATGGGAGAGTCCCCCGATGTACCTTTCAAGTTTCTTGCTTTCCGGTTCATCCATTGCAGAACCTAGTCGTGTTAATTCATAAAAATGAGTAGTGTACTCATCAACATTATTTCCTACCATGGTAAAGTTTAGTGTTTCCTGTTCCTTTGCTCGTAATTCATTTCCTACACAAAATGTTATACTCATCATCCTTCTTAGTTTCTCCCAAGAGTGTGAGTAAGCAGCATCAACTCCCGCCACCTTAATGTGTTTGGTCCACCCTTCCTGGGCATGGTCCTGAAAAGTGCTTGTGGCGAACTTAACCTTGTCTTCCTTACGACAGTCGCCACATTGAAATATTGTTTCTACTTCTTCGAACCATTTGTGAAATCCCTTTGTGTTTCTAGTTCCGCTAAAGGAGGGAGGATTGCACCCCATAAATTCCACGTGAGTAAGTTCCTTAGTGAGGGCGGTGGCTATGTTCTTGGCAATGACTTGTCCAACAGCAGCTTGCGTCATGCTTGGAGTGGTTTGCTTAAATCTCTCTTCATCAAATCATAAGTGACCATGAGGATATAGTTAATAAAAGTCATCATATTCACAACACATGAATATAATACATGAAAATTTCGGTCTATGTGAACCGATATCACAAATAGCACAACCATTTCTTACATAGTAGAGTCACACTTGATATATTTGTTTGTACAACAATCAAAAGACAACAAGTTCTTTAGACTATGTCCCACACTTTCTGTGGCTAGGATAATAGTAAAAACTAGTGAGGATATAAGTCTGGTCTAGGGACTTCCTCGTGTCCCTCTGTGTGAAATCAGGTTTGTGGCATCATAAGGTCGAGATAGTCCTGAAGTGGTGTCTGAAGTTGTGCATCGATCAAATCTTAGATAATGTAGGTTCTGAACCATTCCTGAAGAATCTGCGGATGTTCCTGTTGAGTCCGTGATATTGGTATTATCTACTAGGTGTCATCTAGTTCATGGCAAGTGGGAATGGAAAAGGAAAATGACAATGATGGTACCAGTGAATGAAATACTACCCTCTTTCGCGCTACCTCGCGACATCCAAAAGGTAAAACTGAAGTACACACTATGGGAAGGCCAATAGTGTAATAAGTAACTGATGGTGGTGATAGTACCTGAGTAGTAAGTGCCCTACTAGTGATGGAAAGAAAACACACTATCTTCCTTGCAATAAGCATCCTAATAAGTCCATTAAGATTAATTCTGAATACACTACCAAAAGGCATTCTATGTACGGGCTGAATGATAGGAAAACCCTGTTCCTATGGCAAATCAATAGTACTAATGGTGGTGTAAGTGCAACTGGTGGTATAATGGTAGTGGAAGATGACAAGGAATCTTCAATGTCAGGATCCGATAAAAGGATGTCAGGGTGAGTATCTGAAGGCATGTCACTTGTGAACCAGGTCAATAAAATGATATACATATACGGATATTAGTATAAATAACTCGCACAGGGTATGTATGAAACAACATGTATCATGATTATGCACTTATGATGAAATGATGAGATGCTATGATGATGTGGTTATAGTCTAGGGTCCAAGATACATCCTAGTTCGCTATAACCTTAGCTCTGATGCCAATCTGTCACACCCCCAATTTACCTGACTTGTAGCGGAATGGAATACCTGGGTGTGTCTGTCATAGCACCACAGTTACAGTTACATTGAACGACCTAAAGTGTCGTTTGGAAAATACTGCATTTGATCATTTAAATAATCCAGAGTTTACAAAATGAGGTCCCCAAAATGTGTTGCATGTTTATGAAAACAAGTCCTACTAGATCAAACGTTTACATAAGTGCATGAAGTAATGATGAGACGCATCGACCCCGCGACTCCATGAAGGTCCAAATGCATGTCACATGAGCTACCTTAATAACCTGAAATACATTGCTAAAACATCAACACGAATGTTGGTAAATTCCATAGGTTTGTAAAATGTAATGATGTACGGCCACCACAAGTAAAAGTGCAAGATAAAAATCTCATGAAAATTGTACAATAGACCTTAAGCTCATGGCACCGAAGCTATGATTGATGAAACATTATATGCCCCTCCCGAATGTTTTACCAGAACACTCGTAACTGATGTAACAGACATGAAATGCATCCGCTTACGGTTGGTAATCACTACCACGGATGGAGGCGTCACCCTCGATAGATCTATCCACTCACTCTCGCTTACCGGCAAATTAACGGTCCATGATAATAAACAGGGGACTTTAACTGATTGGTAAGGCAACTTAAGCAATGTACATATGTTTGAATACTTGGGCTCGTACTAAAATGATTGATGCAATGTATTCCCCCCGTGGGATTTGAAAACAATCAAAAATGTTGAATTGAAAACGGGGTTATGAAAACTCACCTCTAGCTGATGATACTGTGATGAAGTGAAATGAACAACCATGAACATGTAATGAGCTGAAAAACAAGGCGCGCACACTAGCCGCAACCTAATATGAATGATGAACGATCTACTTTAGATCACAAACTGATGTTATGAATGTCCATGCACATGTTTCCTATACCACTCTACTCTTTGGAAAAATACTTGTTATTATCAAAATATACATTTTCCAAAACTTGGGAAAATATGGCTACTAGAAAATAAACTAGTTGAAATGTGTATATATATATATATATATATATATATATATATATATATATATATATATGTATATATATATATATATATATATATATATATATATCGTATGTATCAATGTTAGTGTTGAAATCCTCGGTTTGAAATCCTTGATATAACGCCTTGTAGTAATGAAAATATACTTGTGTTCACTAATACATCATTAGTTGTGAATTTGGGTACTTGGTTAATATTTCTAGAAAATTTAGAATTTAGTACGTAGAAGTAGTATTATTAATATTACTAGTGATAGCTGCCAATTATAGAGGATTTTTGCCGATATTGAAACGTGAATATCTTTGTCGTTATAAGCCCGTTTTACTTGTTCTTTCTATCCACGGTTACGTCTTAGTATGTAGTAATATATTTTGGAAAGCTTGGCTCCTCCGGGTTACGTCTAAAGCCTCTTTTTGTCCGACGAAAAACGTCCAACAGCATGTATTTTCAGAAAATAAACTTTTCGTCAATAAACTTGCAAAAATCATAACTTCTTCGTTATAAACTCTTTTTAATCCGTTCTTTCGCCTACGGATTCGTTTTTGAAAGTATTTTCCAAAAATATTTCCAAAGCTTCCTTTGTTTTTACTGATTTTCCAGAATTTAACAAAATAGGACAGAATGTTTATATACTTGTTACAAACCCGTTTTTCATGTCCAAAACTAGTTTCTACATCAACCAAAACTCTTGCAAACTCCACAAATCTATACTAATCCTACCATACACCTTCTTAGGGTGTCATGGGTTTCTAATCACTACTAATCATGTTAATTTAACAAAGGAACACCTAAATCAAAATCTAGGGTTTGTATGTTCAAAAAGTATACAAAAGTAAAGTGGTATAACTAGTTTGTGCATGAATACCATAAGATACATATGTTAATTAGATGAAAACATGAAAATAATTTTGAATACTCACTTTGAAATAATAGGTGATTGGATGATTAGAAACCTTGAGTTACTTGTGTTTTTGTGGTATGATTCTTGATTAGAATGATAAAATGAATAACTTTGATGCTTTGATCTTTGAAAAATACCCACTTGATCATGTATATTGAGTTGGGTCGTGGGTTATGGTGAAAGAGATGGAAAGGATGAAGATTTTGAGTTTATGATTTCAAGAAATATGTAAGATTATGTTTTTGAGGTTTTTGATAGATATTTGTATAGATTATATATGAACTAATAAGATACTTAAGTCAATATGTAGTAAAGAAAGCACATGGTGTCTAGGAGGGGGCATGAGGCCGGTTTTCAATGTGAAAAAGAGTAGCAAAGTCGGTTTTGATCACTTAGAAAATGTAGTGTATTATTAGTTGTAGTTTAGTGTAAGTATCAGTTATAATCGGGCACCGGGTTTGATAGAAATAAATGTTAACAAAGTTAACCGGGACTTAATAAAGTCATAAGAATGATAAAAATATGTTGGGTACAATTACTGAGTGTTCGGGTGATTATTGTTTAGTCTTCACGAAAACCGTCGTAATATTCATAAGCTTACGTTATAAATAAAATAAATTTCCAAAATACTGGGTAAATGAATGTTATAACTTTTATGATGATAAAATGGATATAAAAGTATGTCGGGACCATTGTGGGAATATTTAGATATATTCGTCGTGTATAAACCGGGTGTTAACGTTTATTATAAATACTTATAAGGAAACGTTAAATGTATCAAATATATAAATTTGAAAATCCTAAGAGTGGTATAACATGTAAATGACCTACTGATGATATGCAGACTGTCTCTAGTCCGTATGCTGTGTCCTTACTGATAATGAAATGAATTCGCACCTAATCCCATACGGTTATGCGAATTTTAATACCCGTAAACTAAATTTACGATGAAATGAGTAATGAAATTGAATAATGAAAAGTTTTCCGGTAATGAATAGTGTTCAGTGAATAGTAAAATTTCTGAATGCTTCTCGGAATGTCAAACTGACACCAAAAATGATGAATAGTAAACTGATGAATAGTGTTTTGATGAATAGTGTTTTGATGAATAGTGTTTGATGAATAGTGTTTTTCCAAAGTTCGGGAAATGACCTGAAATGATGAGTTGTGACATTTGGCATATACGGAAAATATTGTAGATGTGGAAGCTCAAGATTATGATTCAACTTTACTTTCTGCCGATAATGTTGAATACAATGCCACACTTAGTCAAATGGAAGTTGAAGGGCGTAATCTCTATGATGTTTCACAAAGTTTCATGGGAGATATTCCATCTGACGATGAATATGCAGATTTGGAATCCAATACAACAGATTTGAAAGCCGATACAACAAATGTGATGTAAATGGCAGACATGCAGGAATCTCACATGAATAATGCAGGCCCACATGAAAGCAGTGACACAATGTACTATTCAAATGTCTATAAAGATGACGATGATGAAGTCACCAGAAAAAGCATCGCACTTGTTGCTCGTGTCCTAAGCAAATACTCCAACACAAGGAATCAATCTGTTGTGCAAGGTGAAAGAGTTGATAGACAAGGAAGGAATGGTGAAAGGACTGTTGGAAATAATGCAGATGTCGGTAATACTGGCCTTCAGGATAAAGTTGCGGAAAGAGTCATCCGTTCAAAGGAAGATTGTTTAGCATATTTTCATTTAGTTAAGATTCAATGCAAGATTCTCTCAGATACAAGGTTTCCTTCGTGGAGTACCTTTACTGTATTCTTTGGAACTGAAACGGACGTTCTAACCTTCCAAAAGAAACTCCGAGAAAACATAGTTCAACTTGAAAAGCAAATTGACCAGGGAAGCGATTGCATGGTAGGATTTATAGCGCTCAAGAATCTGTTCAAAGGGTTCATGACCATGGATTTTAAAGTGTTCAAAACTTCTCGAGACTATGAATCTCAATGTAGATTATGGAGAGAGAACATCACTAGTATGGAGGTTGAAGGTTTTAGAGATCAGTTTGTTTCACGAATGAGCTATCTTGAAAGGGTGCTTTATGAGAGATCACTTCATTTGAAGGATATGCTAAAGGAGAGAAAACTCATAGTAATGAAGATGCAGATTCAAGAAGACCAAATTCATAAAGTTGATGCATTGGAAGCTAATTTGGATGTCATGGAAAGCAATGGGACAGAATCAGAAGAGCAAAATGACAGCAGCAGATTGGAGAATGATACAGATGTTGATTCTGCTGATATCAGACCCACTTATGACTTAGAGCCCAACTTTGACAAAGGACAAATGGATGAGGAAGATGTCATACCCATCTATGACACAGAACCTAACTTTGACAAAGAGCAAATGGTTGAGGTACAATCTACTGTTGATCATATTATGCCTGCAAATGAGAAACAACAATCTGAGCAACCTAACTTCAGTAATGAAGGAGAGGTTGATGATGCGTAGCGATTGCACCAGGCTTTACCTCTCGAGGGATCTCGAGAAGCTTACAACCCCCACCAGGCAGTGTACCTGATCGATGTAGTATAGTATAATGACAAGTACCGGGGGATTGATCGTTCAGCTAGGAATAGTGTCGCTAGGATTAGAAAACCTAAAGACTAGCTCTAGAGATGAGGGATGATTCTTTTTGTATTTTTTTATAGTTTTTAGAAAAGCAAGTAAAAATCTCAGGTTTGAAGGATTTGGGCGGAATTAGTTGCTAGTCAACTAACCCAATACTAAGATGCAATCAAAATAAAATACTAGAAATGAAAATAAACTAAATTAAACTAAGGTTGTGAGCAATATATGGGAGAAATGTGTTTACTTAGATTTCACTACTCCCTAGATATCTTTTACACGTTAATTACTTGTTATAGTTGCGTGGATGACGGATTGTATTCCTTAATACCATTCATGGGGTGGCGTACTTACTTCCCCAATCCTATGAGTGCCTACTTCACTCCTATGTCGAGCCGGCTAAGAAGCTCCTAACAAGGGATCATTAGAATTTACTCATGCATTAAATACATCCAATAAAACCTAGTACACATCGGTTCATGTTTCCTAAGACGTTCAAGCATGTTACACAATGGAGATCTGCCAGTTTTCTTAAGCCTAACATTGAAATCATTCATCCAATACAACCATAAACAAGTAATCAACACATAATTAACATCTAGGTTTCATTAGATTTAAGCAAACACAAGATAAATCTAGCCTAACATGTTGAAATCAAGACAAGCACAAGATATAGACAACCAACACATAGACATATTGATTGAATTAAGAGAAGACTTATCTTAATAGCACATGAAAGGATTCAAGGGGTAAAAACCCTTGAATATACTGTAAAATACGAGCTAGGGTTCACAAAATTCGGCCCTAGGGTTTCTCCACACAAGTTCCTCTCTAATGAATGAAAAATAGAAAACTATATATAGAGTTTGGAAGGTGACGGTGTCAAGAACAAATATCTGACGCCGTCATCTCGCCACTAAATAGTTCCTCGGACTGCCTAGATCTGGATCTGACGCCGTCACGTGGTCTCCTTATGCAGGCCGTCATGATTTTAACTCTTGACGCCCTTGTTGTGACGCCGTCAGGTTTGTACTGGATCGTCACCACTTTTACTCTTGACGCCGTCATGAATTTCCTCTTGACGCCGTCATACACTGTTCTCAGCTTGGAAAATTAAGACATTGGCGTTTTCTTCACTTTTATGCTCCAAAAACGTCCGAATTGCTTCCTTTTCCAGATTTCACTCCCAAAGTACCTAAAATCACAAAAGGAACGATTTAGGGTAATATTTGATCAAATATCCGGGCCTAAATGACCCCGTAAAAGTGGTTCATTTTTCGCCTCATCATATACCCTTACACTTGAGATTTGCTTGTCCTCAAGCAAATGCGCTTTTATTCTAATCAAAATACAAGTTAGGGGTCATTTAACACTAATATAAAAGTAATTAAAACAAATAATCGTTCCACTAAAGACCAAAGACAAGCACGGAGGTCATATACTAGCACCTCACAAATAGTGTTTAGATACTCACATCTCTCGGGTGTAATAAAGTAATATCACAATATGGAAATGGAAAACATCTCTCACTACCTGTCATAGCAAAATAGATTACCATAGGCTTGGGAAAGGATCAAACCTCCACCACATGGCGTAAGCACCTAGGATAAACTATCAAAGAGGTCTTTTAAAGGGTTGTAACGTTAGGTGTAGGGATATGAAATAAACGGTTTTGTTGGATATAGGCAGTCTTTATTGGTGGCGAGTTAACAATCTTGGTTAATTACATGTACAATATGGTGTTGCTAAGCAAAGACTAGACTCGACTTAAGCTAATAAATGAAAAATAACAAAAACATAAAATGAACATAGGATGAAACAGGATGGTAGTCCGTATGTTTTTTCTCTTTTCTTTTCTATTTTTTTTTTCTTTTTCTTGATTTTTTGGAGTTTTTTTTTTTTTTTTTTTTGCATACATTCTTACCCTACCATCCAAAATAATACATCATATGGAATGAAAATTCCCCTTACACTTGAATTTTTACATACTTTACAATAAACTAATCTAATGACTCGAATTAAGAAAATCAAAACACTTGGAGTACTTTTAAGATTAACGTACATATGGGGGTAATATATGATGTTCTTCCCCATTACTCCATAAAATAAGTACTTTACCCATGAGTCCCAATCGTCCCAAAACAATATGTACAAGGATAAGACTCGACTTAGCAACCATGTAATCAATTAGATAATTAACTTAGGGTTTAACAAATAACAATAATGCACTAAAGATGAGTGCATACACGGAAGGCTAAGGCGATTTGGGTGTACATTTAAGTGGGGTGTAACAAATTCTTCCTTTAAGTAAAATGCTTAAAGTTAGAAACGAAAAGATAGGCTCGGAGGGATATACTAGGGGTTTCGTGTACTAAAAATGAGTACAACGCTAAGGTGTGGGAAAAATTAATTGACTTAACTAGCCAAGTAATATGACTTAAATGGTCAAGTAATTATGATACGGGTTTAACACAAGGGTGATCCTAATGCCTCTTATCATGTAGTAAATCCTACTACACGAATGTAGTCTCACTAGCGGTCTCGGGATGCATCACTAACGCAAGTTCTAGAATCTAAATGCTACTGGTACACTCATAAGCACTAATAGTAAATGCTTTTCCTATCAAATCTAAAGGCGAACCTCACATATTTGGGTGGAAAAATTTTCTGAATGGTACGGTTATGTGCTAGTCATACAATCTCCTATCCATGAGACGCTTGCTATGGCTAAAGTTTCACTCCTAAATGTTGTAAAAAATTTTAAATTTGGCGCTAAAATTAAACTAACAAGTATTTCTCATAGTGTTATTACACATCTACTATTAAACAAACAAACTCAAGCAAAAGTGTATCTATAAGGTATCATCATTTTACCCTCCCCTTACACTTAGGATGAACATTGTCCCCAATGTTCAAGTAAAGAATGTAAAAGTATAATAAGTAAAAAGAATGAAATCAAATACTCCCCTGATTCGCTCGGTATGGATAATAAGGTGGCCAGGTTAAATCTTCCTCCAAGAAAATGAACAATCAATGCTTCCCTTCCAGAATAATAAATCATCTTCTTGTCATATGTAACCTGTAAAAACCTGAGAAAACAGACAAGGCAACCTCGCATAAAATCGGCGGCAATCTACATATGTTACTAAATTCAAGAAAACAAAATAAAATAGAATGCTTGTGGAATGATGTTTGCAGATTTCCTGGAGATTATAAAACTAATAATTCAACAAAAACTTTAAGACTCCGTTAGAAAAACAAAACTGGTAAAATTTCCAGATTTTTACACGTGACGCCGTCAAGAGTAAACTCATGACGCCATCAGAAGTGATCTGCAGAAATTCTTATGTTAAGTTTCCGGAAAATTTCTGGAAAAACTTGGTCCTACTTCCTGGAAAATCCTGCAAAACATCATTATGACTCGATACAAGCATTTGACTCTAACAATTACTAATATACATGTTCACTTAATATTGTGGAGAATCATGATCGGTTTTGTTTCTTAAAAACATATTTGGGGTTTCCCCTTACACTTATCTTTTGCAAAAATACCTTTGGGTGAAGTTAAGACTAGGCCAAACAACAAAGTAAAGTATTTCCACTATTTAGTTTAGAAACATGATCTACCAACAATAAAAATAAAGCATGCATACGGAAGCAAATAACAATCAAACAAAATAAAAATCACACAAAATCATGGGTTGCCTCCCAAGAAGCGCTTTTCTTTATTTACAAGTCTTGTAGCTAGACTCAAGGTCATGGGTTACTACGTGACACAGGTGAGTTCCTCATTGAGGACATCTTTGGGATCAAACTTATACTTTAACTTCCTATCGGTTTTCTTAGTACGGTATGACCTTTCAAACTTTTCTCCATCCGGATCATACAAAGTCATCTTCATATGCCATGATCCGTCACCTTCTTTAGGTGGCTTGTCGCACCTCCATTTACACTTGTCTCCCTCTCTTTTCCACTTATTCATCTCTATATTAATAGGCATTACACTTAAGAACTCAATCATCTTCCTAAAGACTAAGGGGTCCTCAAAAGGATCTAGCTCTTCATCTCTAGCTATGAGTTGTTCCACCGAATGTGTCTTTTCAATGAAATCTTTTTCTAGATAGAATGGGCGTTGAGGTCCTATAAATTTCCTTTCTATCCAAGGTCCATATCTAGATGGTCTCCTATTAATATCTACCCAATGTGGTGTCGGTTCATCATCACAATCATAACTATGCTTCTTAACATCGTTTACTGACCAAGTGTCGCCTTCACCAACCGCTATGTTAGACTCCTTACAATCTATCATGGCGCTAGCGGTTGCTAAAAATCCTCTTCCTACAAACAATGGGCATGTAGTGTCACTAACCATGTCTAGGACGTGAAAATCTGCTAAGATAGTTAACTTTCCTACGTGAACAACTACATCCTTAATCATTCCAACCGGGTGGGCAATACTTCCATCCGCTAGACCTATCAATACCTCCGTCTCCTCTAAATTTCCTAGCTTAAGAGTGGTGAAAAGGGATAAGGGACTCAAGTTTAGGCTTGACCCTAAATCGGCTAGTGTGTCGAAAGCTTCGGATCTTCCTATCTTACAAGGCAAAACAAATATACCCGGATCATCAAGCTTTTTAGGCAACTTGTTTTGAACGAAGGCGGTCCCATTTTTACCTAGTTTAAACTTCTCATATTTTTCTAGGAGGGCACTATAGTAGGGAGCACGAGCTAAGACATCAATGACGGGGCGTTCAAGGTGAAGCTCCTTGAATTCATCGTCACGGTCTTGTGTAGGAAGTGTTTCAACTATGCTTTGACCGGTTTTATATCATGTGTTTTATTTGATTGGTCCTTTTGAAGAATTTGGTTTTGCTTGAAACACGTGTTTGTTGATTTAACCGAGTAGTATTGCGGACAAGAAGTGGGTGACGAAACTGATGATATGGAATTAACGTTTAGTTTTGGATTCTTGACCGTGTCGCTTGGGAATGCTCCCATTTCTCGGTCATTGAGAACTTTCAACAATGTGTCAATTTTGGTGGTCATCTCGCTTTGCTTTTGTTTGAAATCGGCTTCAAACTTGGATATGCGAGCTTCTTGAGATGCCATGAACTTAGACATCAATCCTTCAAGATTGTTGGTACTACCATAGTTGTTAGAATGATTGTTGTTGAAAGTACGGTTGGAGGGTGGACCGTTTGGTTGGTAACGATTAGGCGGATTGGAAGAATTGGCTTGATTTTGTTTCCACCTAAGGTTTGGGTGATTTTTCCAAGAGGGGTTGTATGAATCACCGTAAGGGTTTGGCTCCGGTTTGAAAGTGTACCACTTATCTCCCGCTTCGTCGGTACGCGAGGATGCGTAGTCCGCAAAAGCTGTTCCGGAGAGTTCCACACAATCACGAGTGTCATGGGGACCACTACATAATTCGAATGAAGAAGTGATTTTGTTCACAAGGCTTGAAGGCTTACGAGCTTCGTAGGATTTCATGAGAAACTTGACTTGGTCCTCAAGTTCCATGATCCTACGGTCGGGAGTGCTAGAGTTGTTCGAAGGCAAAGATATTGCCTTGACCGTTTTGTTCAAATCACGGGGATCATTCAAACTTTTGTTGTCATAGAGAGCAAGATCTTCTATGAGTTCCCATGATTGTTCCGCACTTAGATCACGTAGCTTACCACCAGCTGATTGGTCAATGGCTCGCCTCGTGGAGAGATCGATATGGTCATAGAAGATTTAGACTTGGAGCCAAAGATCTATGCCATGATGAGGGACTTTTTGGAGTAAGTCCTTGAAACGAGTCCATGCTTCATAAAGAGTTTCATTTTGACGTTGTTGGAACATCAAGATGTCATTTCTAAGCTTAGTAGTTCTCCCCGGTGAGAAAAATTGAGCAAGGAAACGAGTGGTGAGATCATCCCATGTGGTGATGGATCCCGCGGGTAAACGTTCAAGCCATTGACTAGCTTGATCACGTAGAGAGAATTGGAATAGGCGTAATCGGGTTGTCTCTCTAGTTGCAACATCTAGGTCTATGGAATCTATGATTTTAAGGAAGTCCTAGAGATGGTTATTTGGATCTTCAGAACGAAGTCCATGGAATGCACATCCGCTTTGCACCAACCGGATGGTGTCGGATCGCAAGGGAGTCACATTGGCTCCGGTGAGCTCAATGGTGTTTCGGTAGCCTTGGTGGCTAGGTCGGGAATACTCTCCTAAGGTTCTGGGCCTAAGAGGTTCTAGTGGTGGGTTTTGTTGTGGTGGGATGACGGGTTCAAAGATGTTCCTATCGTCCATGATGTCGGGTGGTGAAGAGTTATGTTAGCTTCGCTTTTTTATAAAGATAACGTCACACATGTGAAATGGACTAGATTAGATACTACAGGGACTACTATTGTCAAGTAGGCAAAGTAATGTTGTAATGAGCCTATAAATACCCCTCATGACTCTCCATGAGGGGTGTGGGAAAATAGTGTGTGTAACCAAACCTTTGTCATTTTAATAAACCACCTTTTCTTCACCTTTCTCTCTCTACTTTCTCTCTCTAAAACAATGGTGTATTTCCATCAACCTCGACCTCCCGAACGTGTTTCTTGGTCATAACAAGTGGCATCAGAGCTAACCGGGGGTGAATCGTGGTGTTTTTTGTGGCTTATATCTAGACGAAACTCTGCCAAAATTATTCAAGGTTTATCGAGTTAGGATCCAAGGTTATCGAGTTTGAGGTATTATCGAGTTTGGAGCTTATCGAGTTTGGAGCTTATCGAGTTTGAGAACTTACCGAGTTTGGATTTTTCAGAGCTATCGAGTTTGGGAAGTGGTTACCGAGTTAGGTACTTTTCCAAGGTTACCGAGTTAGGGGCATTACAGAGTTAGGAGCTTTATCGAGTTAGAGGTTATCGAGTTTTTTGGCGGGAAAATTTGAGTAAAATTTATTTTTGAGAGGAGACTAAACGTTCAATTTTTACGCGAGATTTTAATTTTGGTATAACGTTGAAAATTTTGGCCCGAAATTCAAATTTTTATGCCAAAATTCAAATTTTTTCGGTGAAATTTGGCGTAAAAATTTTCAAAACTCAAATTTTTCTGGTAACCTTAGAATTTTTTTCGTAGCGTTTTCCAAATTATGGGCGAGAAATTTTTCCAATTTTATTTTTGGAGGGAAAATACGAAATCACTACGAATCACCCGAAATAGAATTTCAAGCTTCACCAAAACACACCACGGATTGCTTAAACGATCTTGATCAAGAATCACATTCACATGACAACGGCTAGTATCAGATTTTTGTGACTACGGAGTTTTTGTACGATATTGCTTATTTGGGTTTAAAGTTCATTTCACGGGCATGTGTACTTATTTATCTCAAAGTCTAGGGGTGGATGGATGCATGACTTTCGGAGATACTTGTTTGGGCAAACACTGGTAGAGATAGTGATTAAGACTTGGATTATCTAGTTATACCCGATGTAAGGAGTTACATTGTAGTACTCACGGGTTATAGTTATCACTTTAAGGAGTTACGTTGTAGTACTCAGTGTTACGTTGTAGTACTTCATTCTCAGATTGGTTATATTGGCTTCTCTCCATACAGTGGTCATTTACTAGCTGGTTGGAATTTGAAGAGGTCGCTTCAAGGTTGAAGAGAAGAGAAGAGATTGTAGAATAAAGAGAGTCATATCCTATCAGCATATTCTCACAAATTATGCTTTCATGGTCTATCTACATTGCATCAGAAGTGTAAAGTAAGGGTAATTTTGGCATGTACACACAATGGTATGATGATTTTGATACATCGCAACCATCAGGAGGGAGAAGAACATGCCAAAAGAAGTAGTGTTTCATCTCTTGTACGTTGGTTGATCGAGGGAATTGTGCTTACACTAGAACCGAAGAAGTACTAATGATGTGTACATCGGAGCGTATTACCAACCTTCTGTGCAATCCTATGTGAGTTATGCTATGATGCTCCCAGAACAACAACCATGGTGCAAACTCATTAGTATCTACCTTATCCGCTGCGAGATCAGAAGAGAGTTGTCAGTTCAGGAGGGAGCACAAGAAAAAGAATAAAGGCTCACTAGTTAGGAGGGAGTAATAACCTAACTAGACCATTACAGTTGAAGTTCAGAGCTACAAAGACCTTTGCCATTAGTGTCAAAGATCATACGCCGAGATCGTCGGAAGAGAGAACTTCAAGTCTGCCTCATTATCTAGACTACAGAGACTCTGCGCTTCAACAACATCAACACAGTTTACTATTGTTGTAATTTACATGTTTATGTGTTTATAGGTCTCATTGTATCCATTCATGTGTGACGATATCTTGGAGGGAGATTGTTAGCTTCGCTTTTTTATAAAGATAACGTCACACATGTGAAATGGACTAGATTAGATACTACAGGGACTACTATTGTCAAGTAGGCAAAGTAATGTTGTAATGAGCCTTTAAATACCCCTCATGACTCTCCATGAGGGGTGTGGGAAAATAGTGTGTGTAACCAAACCTTTGTCATTTTAATAAACCACCTTTTCTTCACCTTTCTCTCTCTACTTTCTCTCTCTAAAACAATGGTGTATTTCCATCAACCTCGACCACCCGAACGTGTTTCTTGGTCATAACAAGTTACGAACAAAAACACAAAGAAATAAGATAGACTAAAGAGAACCTGAAAAATAAAAATAAAATCTTACTAGAAAGGAATCTAGCAAGTAGACCTAATAAAAAGAGATTCTAACCTAGACAATAACTCTTCCCCGGGCTGCGGCGCCAAAAACTTGATGCGTAGGGATTCCACCAGGCTTTACCTCTCGAGGGATCTCAAGAAGCTTACTACCCCCACCAGGCAGTGTGCCTGATCGATGTAGTATAGTATAATGACAAGTACCGGGGGATTGATCGTTCAGCTAGGAATAGTGTCGCTAGGATTAGAAAACCAAAAGACTAGGTCTAGAGATGAGGGATGATTCTTTTTGTATTTTTTTATATTTTTTAGAAAAGCAAGTAAAAATCTCGGGTTTGAAGGATTTGGGCAGAATTAGTTGCTAGTAAACTAACCCAATACTAAGATGCAATCAAAATAAAATACTAGAAATGAAAATAAACTAAATTAAACTAAGGTTGTGAGCAATATATGGGAGAAATGTGTTTACTTAGATTTCACTACTCCCTAGATATCTTTTACACGTTAATTACTTGTTATAGTTGCGTGGATGACGGATTGTATTCCTTAATACCATTCATGGGGTGGCGTACTTACTTCCCCAATCCTATGAGTGCCTACTTCACTCCTATGTCGAGCCGGCTAAGAAGCTCCTAACATGGGATCATTAGAATTTACTCATGCATTAAATACAGCCAATAAAACCTAGTACACATCGGTTCATGTTTCCTAAGACGTTCAAGCATGTTACACAATGGAGATCTGCCAGTTTTCTTAAGCCTAACATTGAAATCATTCATCCAATACAACCATAAACAAGTAATCAACACATAATTAACATCTAGGTTTCATTAGATCTAAGTAAACACAAGATAAATCTAGCCTAACATATTGAAATCAAGACAAGCACAAGATATAGACAATCAACACATAGACATATTGATTGAATTAAGAGAAGACTTATCTTAATAGCACATGAAAGGATTCAAGGGGTAAAAACCCTTGAATATTCTGTAAAATACGAGCTAGGGTTCACAAAGTTCGGCCCTAGGGTTTCTCTACACAAGTTCCTCTCTAATGAATGAAAAATAGAAAACTATATATAGAGTTTGGAAGGTGACGGCGTCAAGAACAAATGTCTGACGCCGTCATCTCGCCGCCAAGTAGTTCCTCGGACTGGCTAGATCTGGATCTAACGCCGTCATGTGGTCTCCTTATGCAGGCCGTCATGATTTTAACTCTTGACGCCCTTGTTGTGACGCCGTCAGGTTTGTACTGGATCGTCACCACTTTTACTCTTGACGCCGTCATGAATTTCCTCTTGACGCCGTCATACACTGTTCTCAGCTTGGAAAATTAAGACTTTGGCGTTTTCTTCACTTTTATGCTCCAAAAATGTCCGAATTGCTTCCTTTTCTAGATTTCACTCCCAAAGTACCTAAAATCACAAAAGGAATGATTTAGGGTAATATTTGATCAAATAAATTCAATTCCGGGCTTAAATGACCCCCTAAAAGTGGTTAATTTTTCACCTCATCAGTTGACCAGAATGTTGTACAATGTCTTAACAAACATTCTGAGTCTGAGTCCTTACCTGATAATCCAATAACTGAAACATCATACCAAACTCTTGAGTCTGAAAACATTCTTCTCAAAAAGACCATCGCCCAGTTTCATAAAGATTTTTGAAAACTAGAGGCACATTGCATCTCGCTTGAACTTAAAATGCAAAACGAATCATTAACTTCGGGCAACAATGATCAAGTTTCGAATGAACAAAGTAAACGTGTGGATACATTAGTTAAAGAAAATGAGCTTTTAAAAGATCAAATTCAAGCAAAAGTGTTTGCCCATGCTGCATTGCAAAACAAATTAAGAAGACTGACTGGCCAGAGTGTGGATACCAAGTTTGCAAAACCATCAAACTTGGGGAAACCGACTTCTCAAAGAAATAGAAAACAATCAGTGGTTAGACAACCAACTACATTTAAATCTGAACGACCTAAATTTTCAAAATCTCGGTTTGCCTTCCAAGTTGTTGAGAAAACAATTTGACAAAACCAGTCACTCCACATTCTTGGCCTATGGAAAATGCATATGTATCTGCTAAATCTCAACACGTGATTATACCTGGCTCATCTAGGATTAGTTCAACAACAGTGTCTAAAACGAGCATTAAAAGTAAAGAGTCTTATGACACATATGACATGTACAAGAACTATGATCTAGAAAAGGCTAGGAAAAAGGCGCTACTTCAAAAGGATGGAATTCTAGGTTCAAAACCTCATGTGATGCCTTCCACTGTACTACAAAACACTGCTAGTAGTAGCAAACTAAAACCTAGGAGTTCTCAACAAACTAATAGGAATTGGCGAGCATCTAAGAGTAGTTGCGTAAATAATCATGATGTTTGTGCTTTAAAATATCTTCAAAAAGGAATTTCACTTGAAAAGGCTCAATCGACTAAGACAAACAAACCCGTTGAACCAAAATTCTTAAGTCATAAACCTAAGAAGTGGATCAATAGAGGACGTACGCTTTCTCAACGAAGCAATGCACCCACATTTCATTCCACTGCATCTAAAAGGAAAACATCTCCTAGATCTAACATTAGGTGGGTACCTACGGGTAGAACTTTTAAATCGATTGGTCTTAGATGGATTCCTACAGGAAAGATTTTAGACATTTGCACCAAAACTAATGTGAAATCCACAACATCTATCCCTGAGGCGAGAAAGGAAATCATTGATATAGTGTGTCCGAGTGTCAAGAAGATAATTGACACTACATCTTTATGCTTCTAACCTCCGGAACCCAATTACACTTGGGGATCCATGTTCTCTGTTTTATCTATTCTTTCTTCTTTCCAGATATAACAGGAATGGCTTCAGAACAAATCAGTTTCGAACCCGAGCTTAATGGATTGGCTTCTGAGCACAACAACTTAGGACCCGTAATCACCCATTTAAAGCACTTCAGCTATGGCTTCTAAGCACAACAGCTTAGGACCCACATCCAACCGTCTAAACTTTCCGGATACTTCGGCTGAACCATTGTCACTCTCTCGCAAGGAATTGGAAACCCTGTTTGCTCAATTGTTTGATGATTCAATTGAAAACCATCCTCAAGAAGTCTTACCAATTTCCACTGCACACCCTGAGAATATTCAACAACCACTGTTGAGAAAGACGGTCCTCCAAGTGAATCTCCAACACCAGTAGGACAAACCGCTTCCAAATCCAGACAATCAGCTGAAGATCCATTACAACAATCAGTACCACAACCTGCAGATTATGATGGAAATACTTGATTGTGTTTTCTAAAACCTTGAGCAGAATCATCTCACGAATTTTTCAAAAAGTATTTTTTTTAATACGATTCAATATTCTGCTCAAGAAAACTATCTCTCGAATAAACTTCATTATTTGAGGGGGAGTATTTTGTTTAAAGAAAACTAATTTTGTATGAAAATAACGACTTGTGCACTCATTTCAGTGTACAACTCGAGTTTCAAAGAAAGGAAAGTGCCTTGCTAAACCATTTCTTAAAACCAAACGTGCACTTATCCTAAAAACAAGAAGCAAGTTCTCATGCTAAGTTTATCTAAAGCTTCTTAACCTTGAGCAAAATTTATTAAAAAAATTTCAAAAGGTTTTTCTCAAAACTTTTCAAAATTTTGCTCAAGATATTTTAAACCTTTAGTCCCCAATTCGCTTCAAAAGTTTAAAATTCTCAAGACATATACGAGTTTTTGAGGGGGAGTATTACCAAAACAAAATGTTTTGTCAAAAACATGCTCAATGGCTTGTGCACACATAACAGTGTACAACCCGTTCTTGTAAAGAAAGGACCCTGAGGTACGCATCAGTGCCTCAATCCTGATATAAGAAACGAAGGCTTCATACTTTTGCGTAGAGTTAATCAAACATTTTCTGATTTTCATAACTCTGCTCAAAAGACAAGTATTTCACCTCAATGAGTATTCACTTGTTGAGGGGGAGCACTTGAAAAACTCATCGTTTGCAACACAAAAGTTCTTGTTGATATCTCCCCATAAGACTCAAAAAGCATATTTTAATCAAATGTTTAACAAAAACAACATCTCATATGCTATTTTTGAGGGGGAGAAAAAGTGAATGTGATTAAAATATGAAAGTTCAAAGTTCCTTATAACTCAAATCTCATGCGAGCTAGACTCAGATTCACCCAAGAATTGACGAAACATAAAAGTTAGTAATCTCGAAAAGACTTATCCTCGACGGGTAATAACATCAAGTTAGTTACCAGAGCTAGTCGTCACCTAAAAGCTGACAATGGAACTCTTTAACTAGCCACGTAAGCGTTTCTCGAAAAGGATTTGTCTTAGTAGAAATGTACCATTTCGAGAAACTTTCTGTGGATTTGACCAGGCCGGGTAATAACTTCAAGCTAGTCTAACTAGTGATGTAAGTGTGTCTCAAATCGGTCAGGTTCACTGAAAGTGGATCAATTCAAAAAGTGTGTGTTCCTCCCGCATGTGCAAATTTATTAAAATACTTATGAGCACATGTGAAGGGGGAGCCTTTTAAAAGTAAACACAAAACTCTCAAAGTGTTAAACAAAATGTTTGATAATCACAAACACTTTGAGAGATTTTCAATCAAAGGTTTCATGGCTATTGTCGGATAATCATGGAGTTATAAGGTGATTAAGATAGGAAAAACCGTCCTATGATCCGCCAGAGCCGGATGGATCTACCCAAAGACATCACCAATAGTTAGAACTAGAAGTCCTTAGGTATGATACGATGAAAGGAGAAAAGAATGAAAGGGGAAAGAAGGAGTTGAAGAATTAAAAAGAAAAGTAAAGAAAAGGGTGAAAAGAAATAGCCCTCCATATGTTCAACCTTAGGGCAGACACCGGGTTCAATTCGTATGCTACTGGTTGTTACTAAGGTGACGCCGATATTGAAGATAAAGTCATCATGGACCCAGTGACACAATTCACTAAACCTTCTAGCCACTCAAGTTCTCTTAAAAGAGCTTGTTTCATTCTCACGGGGAACCGGTGTAATCTATCGACTTATCTTTTAGAGATGGTTGATATTGAAGCAGGAGACCCCTCCCTAGTCTCCGCATAGGAAACCTAAGTGTACACTTATCGAGTCTAGAGCCATGAGATACATCAAAGATCTCTTAGGAACACTTAGTATTCCTACAACTGGTGTTCTACATCAATGGACACTAGCTGTAAATTATCGAGTCCTTCGCAGATCTTAGCAATCTGCCGAGAACGTTTATGGACCCAGTGACTAGCCACTCAAGTTCTCTTAAAAGAGCTTGTTTCATTCTCACGGAGAACCGGTGTAATCTATCGACTTATCTCTTAGAGATGGTTGATATTGAAGCAGGAGACCCCTCCCTAGTCTCCGCATAGGAAACCTAAGTGTACACTTATCGAGTCTAGAGCCATGAGATACATCAAAGATCTCTTAGGAACACTTAGTATTCCTATAACTGGTGTTCTACATCAATGGACACTAGCTGTAAATTATCGAGTCCTTCGCAGATCTTAGCAATCTGCCGAGAACGTTTATGAGAGAATTTACTTAAGTATTTCTCAATGATTGAACGGAAATCCTACCAGGGTCAACATCAAACATCCCTGACAGCAGGTCACTTCGGTAACTCCTTGTGGGTTACGCTTAGTGTTTGCGGTGGTTTCTTAGCAATCTACAGTCGTGGAGTGATCCCCAGCGACTCACCCAGTCATTGAGCTACTTAGTAGGTCTTGTAAGCTCCTTCGGGAGTATCTGACATGGGAACGTCCTTGATAAGGATTAGAAGGAGTCTTCACACTATGCTGTTGATGATCTCTAATTCCTTATCTGTAAGTACCGGATGTTTTATTGCTAACTATTTACCTGCAGGGACACATCATCTCCATGGCAACGGATGGCTCATACATACATCTTGAAGTCAACAAAAGCTCCCTCAATGATCAAAGCAACACAAAGTTCAAAGAAAGATTCTACGCCAAAAAGAAGAATCTGCAAAGTATAAAGACTAAAGATCAAAAGTGAAAGAAAGGGAACTACGTGCATGTATAAGTCAGAATTCAAAGATGTATGAGCATGTTGGAATGACAGACTACCACCACAGACGCGGAAGTGACGAAAGGCAGACAACTTCATAACTTGATCACTATCACAACAACAACGAACAAAGAACAAAGAATGATGAATGATTTTTGAAAGACGTCTAAAGCTATGAAAGTCAAAGATGAAGAAATGACAAAGACGTCAAGCAACCGTGATGAACGACCCTTAGGGGGAGATTGTTGGGATCAAAATTTTACTATTTTATCAAGTCTCGGTCATTTGCAATAAATGCTAGGTTGCTTTATTATTAGTTACTTACATTTGTTATCATTTATGTATTCAAGGCTAATGAAAAGCCCAAAAGGCCTTCCAAGCCCACGAATCAAGGATAATAGGAGCTAGGAGTGTTGCCCTAGCTTCCCTCCTATAAATAGAACCATTAGGTCTCACGTAATACTTGGTTGGTTATTTGATATCTTAAGGAAACTTTTGCTCTCATTATTCTCATATTCATATAATCACCCAAATCCTTATATCTATCTTATTCTTGTTTGTGTGAAATCAATATGGTGACCTAACACAATCTATTCATATAAAATATATATTATATCTATTCTATACTTATCTTTTAAACGTATCTTCCAGATCTACTTTCAACTCATAAGCAATACAAAGTCCATATACCAACAGTGTGTATTTCTTCAGAAGTTGTAACTTTATACTTAGCAGTTTGTACTGTTGGTTTAATTCCCAACAATCCTCCCGTAAACTTATGATTTCTCTGCAAATCACTAAGTTTCTTCAATTAAACTCCATTCTTCTAATGTAGGGGGGATTCTTTTAAACACTTTATTTCTTTTTTTGTCTTACAGTTCTCATCTGTTTTTCACATTGATCTATGATTTGAAGAAGTAGCATCCTGTCCATCTCATTAGCTTCTTCAACTGTGAGCTTTATTGACAACATATGTTGGAACATGAAAAGTGTAAATCATTAGTTAGAGACATCTATTTATCTTTTGTAATAGATTAGGGTATATTGTGTAAGTTGTATCCTTCGAGAACATGTTACTATCGCAGAACTTGTATATCTGCGATAGAATGCTTGGCTAGACGTTGGATATAAATATCCCCTACCTCATGGGTTATGAGGTGTGTGTTCCTCTTTCCATCAATGCGAGACTTTCTCAATATTCTCTCGTTTCTCTCTACTCTAAAGTGCTCACACCCACTTTATCTCTCATAGATTAGTTAAGGTAGACATGATATTATTGGAACAACAATTGGTATCAAGAGCCAAATATGATTTTTTGTTTCACATAGTGTTGTTTCAAGCTTCATTAGTTGTAGAAGTTTTGATTTTCTTGAAGTTTATAACTTTCTCTCTAGAATATATTATACTTCGTACGTGGTATTAAGATTACTCATTAATGTGTTTAATCTTACAAAACGTATGTTAGGATAACATATTTGTGAAAAAGAAAGTGTTTTTCATCATTTTACTCAAAACTTTTAAGTATTTAGTGAAGATTTAGGTTGAATCTTGTGGTTTAATGGTTTTAGAAAAAGTGTACTTTTTGTTCGTAAAAATAGGGTTTAAGGTTTGCTCGCATCAATTTTGTTCGCATCACAATGTTTTTGGATGCGATACTAGAGTTTGTAACATCTGCGATAGACACTCTTGTCTGCGATTGCAATTGATTTGAGCTGCGATAGAAAGGGATGTGATACTTGCTTTGCGAAGGTTTTTGTCACCCACTGTTTACGAAAGAAAAATCTGCTCAAATAGGAAGAAATTGCTGCGATAGCTTTTGTATTGTTGTGATATAACAAAGTTCTACGATACCTGATCTTCCGAGATTTACTGTTACCCACATTTTGCGAAAGAAAACTATGCCCTATTTTCACCAGAAATCTGCGATAGTTACTATTCATGAGACTTATTTGCGATATCTTGACTTGAAGGCTTTTATAAAATTTCATATCCCTTAAAAGATTAAAATTATTAAGAGACTTTAATCATTCACATATCACAATTTAATAATCCAAACAATTAACCATCTAAACTTTAAACAAACTAAAACACCACACTCAAACAAAAACAACATCTCATAACAAGATCCACTATCACAATGTCTACTACTCAAGACGCATTACCAGCAGGGAGTAATGCTAGGCCTCCTATGCTGCATCAGGGAAACTATGTTCAATGGTCTTCAAGGTTTATGAATGTTTTAATGGGCTACAAAGAACGTAAGTTGTTGACTAATTCCATCAAAAATGGTCCGTATGTAATGAAAGAGATTCCTGACACTGAGCATGAGGGACAGAAATGGCTACAAACTGAAGATGACCTAAGTCAAAATGAACTTGCTCAATTTGAAGCTGATATTCGTGCCAAGAATTTAATTCTTTATGGGTTAAGCAATGACATCTACAACGCCATTGACAGCAATCTCACTCCTCATGACCTATGGAAAGCTTTGGAAAGATTGATGCAAGGTGCAGATGTCGGCACTCAAACTCAACAGACTCTAGCTCTATGGAATTATCAATATTTCAAGCAACTTCCTGAGGAAAGTCTTGAAGATGCTTACATTCGATTCAACAAACTTATCAATGAAATGAACCGTTACAACCTCAAAAGATCAAACATTGAGCATAACACCATGTTTCTCACAATCTCACAACTTGAATGGAGACGTTTCACCATTGCTATCAGAGAAAATCATGACTTAACAGCCAAAGACGTCAACAACTTGTTTGATCTTCTGAAACACAATCAGGTTGAGGTCAATGACATTCTTGAACAAAAAAGAAAAGAGAGAGAAATAAAAAGAACTCTCAGCTCAACTTCCTACACAACCACCAATTGTTTATCCTCTTGCTTTAGTCTCATCATACCATCAAAACCAATCCTCCTTCAGCTCCAACAATAAAACACACTACTCACCAGTGCATGAAGCAAGTGACTCCAATCAATATCCAACAAATGTTGAACTCACAAGATTGTTCAAAACTTGGCATTACTTGGTAAACAAATTCAAAGGTCCTTCTACAAACGTCCTACCAACAACAATCTTCGAACTATTTCTGCACCCACTGCATTGAACAAAAGACAAGATGTTCCACCAAGAGGTGATGTGATACGACAAGGTGTATAGAGGAATGACAAGAATGATGGCGGTAAATAAAATCAAGAACCTAAATGCTTTGGTTGTGGTCAACAGGGTCACTTTGCAAAGAATTGTCCAAATGGGAAGTTGCGTAATAGAGTTTACTACAAACAAAAAGTGTTGCTAGCTGACATGGAAGAAAAGGTCAAAATTCTTAATGCTGAAGAAATTGATTTTATGGTGGATACTGATGACGAAGGGGACATCTTGGAAACAAACATGGTGTACATGGCTTCTTTGGAGAAAGTGGTTGTTTTTGAAGCTCATGAAGAAGATGCAACTCCAAGCTATGACACTGATGTAGAAGAAAATGACACTGTTGTCAATAAGGTACACACATCATATGCTTGTGATAATGATGATCTTGATGAATTTATACATGGTCACATTAGTACCATTAGCAAGACAACTAGAGTTAACACAAGTAGTGAAACATCTACAAGTGCTACACTGAAGTCATCTACTAATAGTATTCATTGTAATCATGCATCAACAAGTCAAAATCATGTTGATATGCTTCAAAATTATGCCACTATTCAAACTCAGATTCAAAATTATGCTAACTTGATAAAACAAGAACAAGATAAAAGTGCTTCTTTAGAGAAGAAAATCAAGGACATGTTATATGAAGAGTAGTCTGAGCGGCCACTAGTGCTAAAACATCAAATTCAAGATTTACACGATGAAAATTTTCTTTTCAAAACAAATATAACAAGTTTTGAAAAAACAAAAAAGAATCTTGAAAATGAAGTTTCAAAACTTAAAGAAGAAAAAGCTAATTGTATTCAACGATTAATTAAAGCAGAAACTAAACTTCGCACTACCAATCAGACTCCTCAGACTATGCACATGTTACTCCCTAAACCAGATTCAGTCATGGATCTAAAACAGGGACTTGGTTACTCAAATCCTTCTTATCTTGAAATGGTCAAACGTCAAACACCAAGTTTGTATAATACTAATTACATGAGACGTGATACCTTCAAAGATTACATGTTTGTTCCAAATGACATCTCTAATGAGGAAATCCAAAAACTTTTAAAGGTCAAACAAAAGAAAACCAATTTCTCCTACTTTAGTGCCGATTAAGGTTTGATAAATAAGGAAAATGTGCTTGAACGAAAACCAACAAATGTTAAGAAACAAATAAGTGTATCATTATAAATCAAATAAGTGTATGGCTATGTATTATTCGCGAGAAGCAAGAGTTTCAAACGGCTAAACTTGTGAGGTCTAATTCTTATGAAATAGATGTCGTAAGGGAAGTCAAGAAACATATTAAAACATTTATCGAGCTTCCTGTGAATAACATTCAAGATAAACTTAAAGCCTTTGAAGAGGCATTGATGATTGAAATGCAAAATGATTTGAAATACATCACATCTCTCGAAGATGAATATGACCTTCTTTGCCTAAATGCGGACATTCAAAAGGAATATTTTCAAAATCAAATTGAATCAATCAAACCACAATTTGTACTAAATGAAGAGAAAAATGAGAATTTGGAAAATGAACAAACGACTTTGGAAATGGAAAACCTTTTACTCAAAGAGAGTCTAAAAGAGTGATTGCAAAAGAACGTTGAGTTGAACGAAGAAATGTCCTATCGTAATGCCAAATTTGAAAACTCTCTTGGTAAACTTGAAAACAATCTTTAATGTTTGAATCAAATTGGCAACACAAAATTGAAGAAAACAAATACGACAAGCTTTCCTACGAAAATTCTTTGAAACTAATCTTAAAAGAGAATGAGGAGCTTAAATCTATAGTGCTTGGTTGGACGAAAAACAAGAATCATGAGTTTTCTCATAACGCCAATTGGAAAAGAAAATTTTCTCATATTTTTCGAATCAACCAACTTTTTTGGCATCTCTAAAACAAAAAACTCATATTCTTATGCCAAAACAAAAAGAGGTTTTATCTAATCCTAAAGTAATTGCTCAAGGTATGTATAACATTGCATCTACTTCTAATTGTGAACCTTACGGATATGCCTGTAGATGCACCAATGTATTCTTTGACTCTTCCCCCAATAAAAAAGAATCCCAAAGGGTCAAAGAAACAAAAGAATAAGAACCGTAAGAAATAGAAAATAGTTAAACATGATCAATCTACAAGATCTCCTAACGCAAATTTGCTTTTTTATCCAGGTTTAGAAACAACTTGTAGCAAGGAGAGACCACTTAAGAGAAATTCTTGGAAGACTAGAGCCTCTCAGCCTCAAGTTGTATAAAAACATAGATATTTTAAAGCTTTAAAAAAAACACTCTAAGCGAATGGATGACTATAATTACTTAAATATGCATGGATCTGTTGCCTTTACTAGCATGAATGCTTGTTCTAATTCTGCTTCCGAAAAATAAGTGGATGGTAATTGTGGGAAACTAAAAGGGGGATTGCATAGTTTACCGACTTTTCGTTTAATTATAAAGATTACTTGGTTAAAAACTTTGATTCGTATGTAGATGAAATCAACCAACTCCAATATGAACACAACCTTAAGCTACTACGAACAAGTAATTGAAATATGTAAAGAGATAGAGATGGTAAGATCAAATCGAGACAAGTGATTTATAGTGGTTTTGTTACGAAGCTCTTCTTCGCCCTACTCCACTCCTCGAGCACCCAACTCGAGAGTTATAAGCACTATGTCAACAACCTCCCTTCAGGCGGAGAAAACCGTACAACGTCACTTACATTATTTTCGGATACTAAGCTAGATGTCGAGTACTAATCTTAGATAGTACCAATCTACCATGATCCACATGATCTAAACTAATCACATGATCAACACGATCCTAACCTTCCACACGATCAACACGATCCTCGCACAATCTACACACTCTTCAATCTACATTGATCAATTTGATCAACACACAAACATACTAGCTACAATAGATCCCCAAGATCTCAACACGATTACAATGATCCACACAAGATATTAACTACAAGATTACAAACACTTGATGTATATCAAGCTAACAATTGGTAATGCAAGTGCACTACTCAAAGACTCTAACACTTTGTGTCTTCTTGATACCTTGTGTTCTTCTCTTGACTAGTAGAGGAATGTAGGTGATCTTTGGTTGGATGAAAGAATCACTCTTTAAACAAAAGAAAACTAACTAATGATTTAAGAAGTGTAGAGAGAAAAGGAGGATGGAAACCAGAAAGTTATGTGTGAAAAAGGATGGCCAAAATCTGAGAAGTGAGGTGGTATTTATAGGAAATGATAATATGGCCGTTATGGAGGGACGACACCACTAAATATTACACGGTACCACTAAATTTAGTGATACCGTGGTACCGGGCCAGACAAAAATGCTCCCATTTTTGTTTTTAGTTGTGAAGGCTTATTTGGGGAAATTATGTACTTATTTGTGGGGAAAACTAGCTGTTAGGATTTTCGAAAAGATTTTTCCAAAATAAAACATCTCTTAATAATTCAAAAATAATTTGTAAAATGTATTTTTGAAAAGAATTTTTTTCGCCTCACAAATGTAGAGTTTAAAACACGAATTCACTTCTTAGAACACTTTTCAAGTAATCACTTTGTTTGTTCATACCTAGAGTGATTTGTGTAGAAATAATATATTTCGATTAAAAACTTGTCTATGCTTATTTTGACGTAAAATGATTTCACATTTTTTTATCATCAAAAAGTAGAGATATCGAAAGATGAGAATAACGTTTTAGTCATTATTTGAATCAACAATCTCCCCCTTTTTGATGATAACAAAACATAAACTCATTTTATGTGAAAAACTAATTTCGACAAGTTTTTAGTATGAGTTTATATCCCACTCGCCCCTTTTGGTCAAAGAAAAAAGACTACTAAGGCTCCCCCTTGATGTATACTCCCCCTCATTTGGAGCATACCAAGGAATCGAGAAATGGTTGATGCTACAAAACAAGGTTAGATGACACAAATACAATATCTAACATGTCGCATTCAAGACAAATATCCAACCGAAAGCACAAAAAAAATTAATCCAACCATAAACAAAATATAAGCCTATGTCTTCATTAATAATGATAATATCATACTTGAAGTATGATTACAAGAGCTAGACTAGTTAACAAGAGAGGTAAAACTACATAAAGAAGCACATAACATTCTTAAGTTACATAGAGGTCCTAAGATTTGCTTCAAGGTGCACAAAAGGGTCCTAAGGTGTTTATTCATGATTACTAAACATATAATGTTTAGTTGCTTGGGCTGGTGCTTAGTAGAGGAGGTGGTATAATGGGCCCTTGAGATGGTGTCAAGAGATACTCAATGTAGTTAAACATGTAAGCCATTTCATCTCTTAGGTGAGAAATGAGGTTGTGGTTGTGGTGACAACAAGCACAACTAAGGGTATGTGATAGAATCGGGTATTGAATTTAATGGCCCATGACAGGTTGTGATGGTGGTGCTGGAGAAACGGAAGATGGTGATGAAGTGTTGTACACTAGTTCAAGTGGAGTTGTGAATGTTAGTGCCAAAGGTTGAAGAGTACTAGATGGTAAGGAAGATGTTGTCTTAATTGTGGATGAGGTTTATGAGTTTTGCTTAGTAGAAGTAGTTTTAGAAGGACTAGGTGGTGTAGAGATGGATGAGCTTGAGTTGGAAGAGTTCAATGGTGTGTGAATGTCTTAATCATCATCAAGTGTTAGATCAATGAGGATGATCTCTTGTGATGGTTTGATGTTAAGTCTTTGTTTATTGTGAGTGATTATTGCTAATGTGGAAGACATGTTTTTGGTTTGGTGAGTTTTTGATGGAGTGATGGTTTGTGAGAAGGATCAATGTATGATAATTGCTTAAATAACCACATCAAGGGATGGTATTGGGAATTGTGAGCATGGGAAGCAGGTTTTGTTTGTAGGATTCAAGGGAAATAGGGTCAAAATGAGAGAGATAATAGATAAAATCATTTTCCCAGGGTACGGTACCACTAAATGACCCACGGTACCACTAAAATTAGTGGTGTCGTCCCTTATTTAGTGGTGTCGTGGCCTGTTGGTGGCGATTTTTTCAGTTCTTCAGGTTTTAGGCTTCCTAAATGGGTGATTCTAGGAGTACTATTTGCTGAAAATCCCACTACCTTAAATCACTAAAGAGTCATTAGCATGAATTTCCTAACCATAGCCTCAACTAGCAACAAAAACATACATGTGATTGTCTACTTGTAGGCAACTATTAAGCATGCATGTAGGCATCAATAATCTAGCATGTGGGAGGATTTAACTAGATAAATACAATCATCCAACATGAAATGCATGTAGAGGACACCAAAAATTTAATAAAACACAAAATAAGAATCAACCAAGAATATATCACAAGTTAAACATCAATTTTTGGTGGCAAAATGATAAGACACACCCAAAATAGTTCATGCAAGGTTAATATTGTAAAGCCATAATCAAAGTCTTTGAATAGTTAGATTAAATACTACTTAGTAATAGTTGAATATTGTTCTTATCTCCTTGACCTCCCTAATTTCTTCAACTTGTTCTCGATGCCTCTAATCGTCTTTCCAATCAACTTGAAACCTCTGGTAATTTGCTCGTGCATCGACACTTGTCTATTCATCATCACAGTCTGCCTTTGCATGACATTAGTTAAATTAGTTTCTTTGAAGTCAAGATCGGATGTTGATCTGAAGTCAGATGTGTTAAGATCATGAAATTATGTGTCAGGAGAAGGAATACGAGCACGAGAAGTTGCTTCTTCATTCATGTCATCATCATCTTCATCCATAGGATGAGATGATGACCCATGATGAAAGGAGGAGGATGAGAAATTGGCTTCGGAAGTGGATTTACGACCACATGATGACCCTTTGTCACTACGTTGCTTTGTACGACGTTGTGGTCCACCGAGAGGTTTCATGATGGGATCGACAAAATAGTAATCATGACTATCAACATTCCGTATGGCATGAGCTTATCGATTCGACCATGAATGTTTGACATTCTTTTTGCCATATAGTATGCAAGGTTTTACTGTTCCTCGATACTAATGCAATTAAGCATATGGGCTAGACTAGTAGGTTGTTAGGATCAAAGTTTATAATCCTAACACGTAAATGGAACGACATTTACGGGATTACATTAGCTATCTTGAAAGGCACAAACACATGGACTAGAAGCGCCATTATTGTAAAATTGTGTGTTTGTTGACCTATTAATACCCCCTCCATACTTCCATGGTGGGGTGAGACTTAGTGTGTAATTTACTCTTTCATTTTCATTCAATAAAACACCTAGTTTTCCGTCTCTCTCTACTCTCTCTCTCTCTCTAACTATGGCTTTCATCTTCTTCCACCAAACCCGACCTCCCGAATTACATAATCAACATAAACATACGATCCAACAAGTGGCATCAGAGCGGGGTTATTTGTTTTGGTTGATTTTGTGGTATTATCTTGTCAAAAGTTGTATTCTTTTGTGGTTCGAAACTGTTTGTAAGTTGTTATATCACAACTTTCAACTGGTCTATAAATTTATTCATCATCCGTATGTGGTTCAGTTTAATACAGGTTGTTGTATCCAATAAAGTGATCAAAAGTTTCATACTTTTTCCTTCACAGCCATATTATACAACTGATTTTATGTGGTCTACTTGTGACATATAACAGTTTGTATTTCAATCTCATGTTTTCTTTTGTACCATCCGTGAAATATTTGTGGCAAAAGGTGGTTTTATTTCTGGGCTTACTTAAATGGTCATCGTAATCTGCAAATAGGCTGGTCGGAATCTTTGGTCGGATTAATCGCCGGAAAAATCGGAACTTCTTGTATAAGAAGTTCTCGAGAGGTACTTGTTATCGAGAATAGACTAGTTGTCGAGAACCCAATACACTAAACTGTCGAAATCACATTCTCGAAAACAGGGTTCTCAATAACATGAATCAAGTTCTCGACAATCATGTTCTCGATAAAGTTACGTTTTCGATAAATTTCACATCCTCGAAAATCATGTTCTCGATAAGTGTCAATATTTTCGAAAATGTTTCAATAAGTATGAAGATGAAGTAAGACAGACCAAGACCAATTACTAAATACCAACAACTCATTGACTTCAGTTTATATCACCCATCATCAGTCAACCTCCAAGAGCCGTGAAATGATAAAAAAATGAAAACGTGGGTGATAAGATGAAGATAAACAGAAAAGACAACAACCAACTACAGAAAATCTCTAATCTTAAATACCATCGACTACAACATCAACAACAAAACGGCACAAATCCATGTTTGAAGACTTTACTTCGATTCATATCCGAAAGGTTTGAAGATTGGACAATAACAATTAAGTTATTATCCTTCTCCCTTTCGATTTAAGCATGAAACTTAACCTACCTGTGATCTATCAACAGATCTTGAGGCGCACATAAACTTTCACTAGATTCAACATGTTTTCGTAAACAGATTCATGTAAGGAATCACGTTAGGTGGCTGGTTGTTTATGTTTTGATTATAGATTGAAGAAAGGGACGTATTTGTTTATTGTTTGTCTTCGAATGATGTTGGAGATGAGGTAAGATCTGTGTTAGGATTCTTAAGAGTATAACTAAAGTGATGGGGGCGCATGAAAGATGTGTTTAGGGTTATAAAATGTGATTAGGGTTATATCATTAACCGTATAGTTATATCAATGGGTGTTGGATCGGGTTGGTGAGTTTTCTTTTGGGCCCGGGTTTTAGTTCATTGCCAATTGGCTTGACTGGACTTATCATTTGGACTGAAATCAAAACAAAATAAAACGTGTACTGGGCTGCATATCCAAAATAGATAACACATGGGGTTGATTTTTCATTATTCATATGTATTTTTAAAAATACAAAGTGCTATTTTTTTTGGTATGAAGAGTGGTATTTCGGTTGTTACAAATTTTCACGGGGATACGGATACATTTTTGACAAGATCGGGATATACCATTATCAAGATTCATTAAAACCGTCAAAAGGCTAGTTTTGGGCATTTAACCATAAGATGTGACTACGGCGATAATTCTTTATTATTTATTTGAGGTTGAAGTAGAATTTCACGGGTGCGTGTACTTAGTATCTAAAGATATCGGGGTTGGTTGGATGCATGATTCTTCGAGATCCTTGTTCGAGCTTTTATCCGTACAAATGACCAAGACTTGAGTTGTCTAGTTATACCTAATGTAAGGAGTTACGTTGTTGTGCTCACAGAGAATAGCTATCACTTTAAAGGAGTTACGTTATAGTGCTCAAGTGTCACCAATAGATGTGGATGATTCAAGAGACGTTTATATACATTTAAGGAAGGTTGGATGGGTATATGATTTCCTACCATTATTGAAATTCTCAGTATTGGTTCTTAGTCAGACAATAGTGCAAGTTTAAGTCACAAGTTCGGGTTATTTTACTTTAGTCTCAAGTTCGTCATATTGAATTTTCTCCATCAGTAGTCACTACAAAAAGCTGTCAGAACGATAATGGGATTGGTAAAGAGTTAGTTGAGAGGAGTATAAAAGAGTAGAGATGTTTATCAGCAGTTGATTCTCACGGGCTATTTGTGATACTTCGCACATAATCGGTTAGTTAGACATATGGGGTTACGCTGCCTCCGTTTCCATCGTAAACATAGTGTGTATGCTTCCGATTCCGCGAAGACATCGTGGGTGAAGAGAGAGTGGGTGTTGTTTTGCTTCTTTGACTTTTCTTGACTTCTTTGCGAAAACACTCTTTTTCCACGAGGTTCTGCAATTAGGGGGAAGAAATGTGCACATCATGGATGCATAATAGACTCACGTGATCGAGCTTACAATTTTATTACTACCGGAGAGACGTCCGCAGAGATGATCAGTGGTTCAGTTTTGTGATTTTGGTGTAATCATTTCAACTCTCGCGGGGTGCGAAGTACGAAGTAGCCTACTTAAGTGAGAAGATCTTGCTGATTTCTTGCATGTTACCCCCGAACAGAGTTTCCGCATTGAGCATAACTGTGATTAAGTGACTAGTCAGATTTGCTTGGTGTGGTTTACGGCGTCATCTACAAATTCCGCTGCTTACTCAAAACTTCAAAAGTTAGAAGACATGTTGACTACATCTAAGTTTCGAATCTGCTGAAGACGGTTGTCAGTTTGGGGGGAACCTGATTCAGAAACTTCGCCAAAAAGAAGTGTACGAAGAAGCGCCTAAAGACATGCAGCATGAATTGGGGGGAAGTTAATCCATTTCATGCACATTACATCATTTTCCTACAAGTGAAGATAAAGTTTTTCAAGCCGAGATACAAGATGAAGACAAAGAGCGTCAACTGTAGTCATCCTCAGCATTTGAAGAGCCGATGAAGACCTTTCTTTATTTGTATTTGTACTTGTAGGAAATATTGTAAGTAATCCCTTATGTCGCCCCATTGGGGGAAGATTGTTAGGATCAAATTTTATAATCCTAACACGTAAATGGAACAACATTTACGGGATTACATTAGCTATCTTGAAAGGCATAAACACATGGACTAGAAGTGTCATTATTGTAAAGTTGTGTGTTTGTTGACCTATTAATACCCCCTCCATACTTCCATGGAGGGGTGAGACTTAGTGTGTAATTTACTCTTTCATTTTCATTCAATAAAACACCTAGTTTTCCTTCTCTCTCTACTCTCTCTCTCTAACTATGGCTTTCATCTTCTTCCACCAAACCCGACCTCCCGAATCACATAATCAACATAAACATACGATCCAACATAGGTACGTGATCCCTGTTTCCTGCTAGACACAAGACATTTGCACGCAGAAGGAGTTCCCAATTTTTTAGATCGGGAAGGATTTCCTTGAGATAAATATGATTTGGATCAAGATAGACTATTGAACCATCACACTTTTGATTCGTGTTGGTGACTCGACGGATTGACATATGTTGTTTAATGACTTGTGGATCAGGAATTTTGGTGAGGTAAGGACCGTGACTCTCTAGATTATGATATAGAGAGTCTAACTAATGGTCTTCTGTGTAGGCACATTGACCAACAGAAGGAACACCTAGAATGTCACCTAAATCGGTGATGGATAGAGTGATATTTTGATTTCTAATCCAGAAATCAAGGAAGACATTACCTTCAGTATCATTGAAGGTACGAACGTGACTGTAAAATTCAAGAATGAAGCAGGACATATTTGATCATTTATGTGGTATAAACAATCAAAACGAATGGTTGAAAAGCATACATTAATGCCATCTAGAGGAGTGAAGAAATCATTGACTACACGTCCCTCGTGCATATATCGGTGTGGAACTTTGCGAAGATCAGCTTTTTGCTCATCGGGAATGGTGGGATCTTGTAGTAAAAGAGGAATGTAACGTTTGGTATCTTGATAATCATTACTAGGCATTGTTACCTATAAAAGAAAATAATGATACATAAGTATATATGCTTATTTATTTTAACGTTATTGATGATGATGATGATGATGATTATTTTTCTAATGTGTGCCTATATGCAAACAATGTGGAGGTGCGGTAATCTCGACTCTTAAGGTGAAATTAATGAGATTACCCAAACGCTCCTAACTTTTTGCTCAAGCAAATGTGTACAAGTTTTCATATTAGTTATGTAACTTGACTATCATTTGTGAGATCATGTATGCATGCAAAAACGTTTTTAGTTTGTATCAACAATGCACGAAAAACATTTCATGATTCTAGTTTGATGAAGCTTTTCAAAAAGAATGTTGGAATTGGGGGTGTTTGGTAAATGCGTTAATTTGGCACTATAACTTTTCAAAGTTTAAGATCATGTGTTATGATCATTCTTAATTCATTTTCAAGTATCCTAGACATGATTCCACTAAAGATAATTAATCCATTCCTAATCAAAGTTGAAAATTTTGGACCTAAAATATAGGATGACTCAATTATGCATAAATCCTATGTTTAGGGAATCATGTTTGTTATACGTTGTCTATTCCTAGTCCTAATTGTATGAAAATTCAATCGAAATAAAAAAGCCCTAATTCAATTATGATGTTTATGAACAAACCCTAGGTTCGAATTGAAAGAAATTAAAGCAAATTGACTTACAAATGAGGTTAAGAAAGATGTAGTGGTTAATTGACTTTAATTCTAATGCCTTGATCTTGGTTAACAAGTGTGTAATGGAGTTTTGGATTGAGGGCTCGGTTATGATAGCATTTTGGAAAGGAGAGGATTGTTTGAATGTGAATAGTAAGGGAAATGAAAGAAGAAAATGGGTTGTCTTAGATACACGGTACCGCGGTACCACTAAATTTAGTGGTGTCGTGCACTGCTAAGACAGTTTTGCGTCTCATTTTGATTTTTGACGAATGTATCTTACTTATTTAGCAAGACTTTTTGACGCGAGGAAATAATTTATACCTAATAAATTCTTGTGACAAGAGAACCTAAACTAGACAAGGAAGTGATGACTCAAAAATAGTCATAGAGTGGGTACGAGAAATGAATTTGATCTCTTTGATGAGGTATTTGAAAAGTCAAGGCGATTCAAGACGAAAGTTAATGACTTTTGTATTTCCAGTTAAACACGTCGAAAGTCATTGAGTGGGATGAGACGAGAAAAATGGCTTTAATATTTCCATTGAAATATTTAAAGAGTCATGAGATCTTTTAGGGAATAGATGTGATATGAGTGTGGACATGAGTCAATGATTTTTGTATTTTCAGTGAAATACGTTGACAGTCATTAGATGAATAAGACGAATGATGAAATATCTTCAAAGAAATATTATGGGAGTTATGAAAAGAGACGCCCAAAATGACTTAAATATTTCCTGTGAAATAAATAGTCATAAGAGGGAATTAGGAGGATGAGTTTCAACAAGTGTCGTGCTTGAGCGCCAAACTGGGTTCTTGATCAAGTCAATTACATCACGGTTGTAGCGTATCATCAGGATGTCATTGAAATAAATACCATAGTCGATTAGAGCTTGTCTCATCCATAGTGCTTATTGTCATTCCTTTTCGGCGCTTACACATTCGGCTTTGGTCTTGGAGAAATCATGAGTTGTTTGTTTCAAGGTAACCCAAGAAGTTTTTAATAACAGCCTATAATGGCACAAATGCTACTCATGTCTTTTCAATCCACTTTCTCTCCCTCATTGTCAGGGTTGAAATAGATATTTAATTCTATATCAATTCCATTTGAAAATATAATTCGAAATGTACAGTGCCTTTTAGTGTATCGGATGACACACTTAACCGCTTTAGTGTAAGAGACTTTTGGTATCTTCTTACACACGAGCTCAAGAGCAAGCACTAAACAATACATCGGGCCTACTTGCCTTTAGGTAGAGCAAATAGTCTATCGTGCTTCAATCTAGAGTGACTTGCGCACTCACCTTCATCTTCTTATGTGAGTTTCATTGTTGCGCAATTAAATATGTTCATTAATTTATATTAGACATGTTATGACTATATATATATATAAGTATAGATGTGTTTTAATTCGCCTCTCAATCTCATCTCAAACTTGTCACACATGATCTTTGAGTGATCATTATACATTTCAGGACAAATTAAGCTTGAAATATTTATTATTGTCACAGGTTTGAGCAATGATAAATTGCGATTTTAGCAATTCTATGAAAAGCGTGTCATCAACCGCTCATATGATGTAATCATGTTTGCATAGAAACTCCTTTTGATCCGTCAAGTTTTGAAAGCTTGTTCAAGATCAAGAGGCCTTTCTTAGGTTGGTAGACAAGGTTAGATCTTTGGAGAACAACAAATCCTAGAGGTTGTACAACAAATTCCTCTTTGTTGATAAGACCATTTGGGGATTCACTTTTCATATTAATTTGTTAGAGCAAACTAATCTATATTCTACGATTACTACCAACTTAATCTACCACATAATGAGGATGTTTAGAGGGAGCGTACATTGGCCTATGATGTATTGCCAATGTAATAAAATAATGAAGTTATTGACCATATACTCTTGGTAAGCCAGAGTGGAATCTTGAGTAGTAGCCACGGGATAATAGCATCTAGTACCATTGCTCATAAATAAGACTTCAAGTAGGTTTCCAAGCATAACTTATTCTAAAAACAAGAAAAACTCAAAAAAAATGGTCCCCAGTATTTCATGGGTCCAAAGTGGTTAGTGTCAAACATCTCATGCATTTGTTACATTTGGTTTGGATGTTTAAAAGCTTCCCATGGTAAGTAACTTTGTTGTCGAGAGTTGTTCCAAATGATGGGGTAGTTACTTAGATAACTTTGTCTTCTAAAGTTACCTCTCGGTAGAGGAGTTCTATCCCAAGGTTTGGGAGTATTAGTTCTTTTAGGAGGAGGAGGAGTGTTTGATCTACGATCAACTTTACTAAGACCAGGTTTAGGAGACGACACAGGCTTGTAGAACCTCTTTACTTCCTTTATATTTTCCATAGGTATTTCAACATTATTAACTGCTATGTGACTTGGTTTAGGACTTAGTATATTTTTTAAGATTGACCCTGTTTTGACTTTAAGAGATGACGGATCCACGGTACCACTAAATTTAGTGGTGCCGTTACCACCTTTAGTGGTTCCGTCATTTCCTAAACTAGTTTCCTCAGATTTTACAAATTTTACTTGTTTAGTTTCACTAGTAGATGCCTTATTTGGGTCAAATCCAAGACCAGCTCCAGCATGTTCACTATACCTAATGTTTTCAAGCATGTCATTAAGTGCATGTGTTCCTTTTTCAAGCTTAATGACTTTAACGACGTTTTATTTAAGTTACATGACTTACAACCAACATCTATTTGCTTGTTTTTCTCAAGTCTTTTTAGTTGGTCTTTTAACTCTAAAACTTGTACTTCAAGTTCATGGAAGGTTACATTTAATGTTTTGTTTCTAGTTATAATTTTAGTAATTACCTCACATAGTTTATTATATTCATCATATAGCCTATTATCATCTAGTGATGAATTATCATCACTATAATAAGAAGAGTCGGAATGTACCTCGTTTGAAGCTTGAACCATAAGACATGTTTCGTCATTTTGGCTTTTCTTCCTTTTCTTCTTCACCACTATCTCTCCAAGCACCTCCTATGGAGGCTCTTTGATTGAACGGTCACACGGTAACATTTTTACGTGAGTAAATGTACCAGAATAAAATAAACAGCCACACTTGATCCGACTTGTGTGACCATTTCGGAATTCTGTTGTCACACATTTGTGTATTTATGTGACTAGAGGGTAACTGGGAAATATTTTTCGATCATTTAGTCACTTTTAATTTGGGACGTGTGACAGATACAAATCAGCTTTAAACATTAGTCACACTACAGATATACATATGTGACAAATATGTCACACAATGGAAGAGTGTGACCAAAATAGATATATGGTCACATGAAGTAATTGCGTATGTGGCTAAATTATATAGTCCAGTTTGTCACACATTATTTAAACGTGACTGCTATTCTTTGCTGAATATTTAGCCACATATGAATTTGAAATGTGTGACAACTGAAAAGTAAGTTTGAAGCGTTAGTCACGATATGCATTTAAAAGTGACAAATATATGTCACCCACTTGAAAAGTGTGACCAAATGTCATATATGGTCACACGAAACCATAGAAACATGATTAAGTGTAACGAAAATTCGATACATATGGTCACGTAAGTTAATATGTGTGTCTAAAGTTTAGTGAGTGTTTTCTTGCCACAACCTAATGTGTATAGTCACATTTAATTGTAGCACGATCATGTGACTATAGGCTTTACAATAGTCACACCATATCACAAATGTGTATCTAAATTATGTTTATTGCCACATTATAAGGGTATTATATGTGACCAATACATTCAAAATAGTCACATTGTGATATTTATGTGACTACTATTTATAGCAAAATGTGAACTCAGTTATCATTAAACTTGATATTAGTCACATTTAGTGTTTGTGTGACTAAGTTCAAGATGTTATATATGGTCACATGAAGTATTTATTTAGGTGTCTAAATCATAAAGTCATATTTTGTCACACATTATTTAAGTGTAGTCACAATTCAATACATATGGTCACACATTTCTCATAACTTATGGAATTTTGAGGGGTTAGATATGGATTTTATAGTCTCTCTAGTTTGAGTCTAATTTGATATTAACAGCATGAATTGAGTTCAGACTATTAGTCGATCATGACTCTTCATTTGCCCCATTACAATGCTGCTAGTTATACTTAGAACTGCTAAGTATAATTAGATGTTGTGATCATTGTGCATATGTTATGGCTTGTGTTTTCTTTGTTTCTAGACTAACATTTTGCAGCAAAGGCAAAGAAAAAGCTGTTTGGAATGGAATTTGGGTGAATGCTAGTAACTCAGAACTTAATGCTGTTTGGCATAACTTAATGCTGCTAGGCCTAAATTAATGTTGCTAGGCATAATTCTAGACTAGCATAATTTTTTTGATTATAACAATATGTATATGATAATTTTTTCATCTTTTTTTGGTTTAATGAAGCAAGAAAGTTAAAATTCATAAAATAATAAACCAAAAAAAAACAATTCCATAACAAATTAAAATTAAATTAAAAATTTTTCATAGATAAAAAGTTAATTAACAATTAAATTTCTGAGATTTCTCCAGATCAAAAGCCAAATATACATTATCGTAGTCAATGGCGTCCTCTTCGTCACTCAAAAATGCAACATCAGCCGCATCATCTTCCACTGAACCAACCCGCGGCTTTGATCGCTTGTATTCCACCTCATCATTGGCAATTTGATGCAAACTTGCTTTGCGTGCTGCCTCCTTTCTTCCAGAACTCCACGACTCATACCACTCGTTAATATTAAACACCTTCTCTTCCTTACCTGCATAAAATAAAGATTTATCGATCAATACTATACATTAAGAGAATCAAATATGTATATCAAATTAATCCTTATACATGGTTACATTAGTTTGAACTGTTTTTTATTGAACATATATGACATAAATACCTTTTGAACTTTCTCCTTCAGAACGTGGTTTCCTGAAATCAAATAAGCATTAGAGATTATTAATTTATAGAAGTTGCATCATGCAATGTGGTTTGAATTTTTACGTGTACAAAAGTTTACTTACTTTGAGCGCTTCTTCTTGAATGAAATGGACCTAGTTTTTTTCTTGTTTCCAGCCATTTTCTTATAAGATTAATTGTTTAAAAAGTGTTTGTTGAATGCTAAATGGCCCTAAAAAGGGATACATTAACATCAAAACGCCTATGGTAGTCTTAACTAGTAGGGAATTTTTAAAGTCTAAACATTAAAGATTATTGCAATTTACCAAGTTTAACGTCACATTAGCATGTGAAATGCACTAATTACTCGTGCCTAATTGTAATTATTTTAATTTTACACATTAAATGCTCCTGAACATTCTATAATTTTATTTTTAAACTTTAAATGGTAATAAGCATTGTGAGTGGTTTCAAATGTTAGAAAATATAGTAAGAATAAACATAATTGTATTAATCTAGTTATTAGTTGTGTAAAATTTGTGTTTGTGACAGTGTTTACTCCCTGAATTGGCAAACTTACTTCAACACGGTTATGACCTGATTAATAAAGAGATCCAACACCTTTTTTTGATGTTACTTGGTTGATAGATGAAATAAGAATTTAGATTTTGTTGAGAAAGAAATCAAGAATAAGGTGAGAAGCATGATGGTACAGCAAGGGAACAAGCAAAATGATTACATAAAGTCAAATAAAATTGAGGTATAACAAACACATTATAAAATTGACTTCATAAAGTCAAATAAAGTAGTACAAAAGGATTACAACATGTTTATTCAAGTTGACACAAGTTTATTCAAATAAAGTACTTCCTAAACTAATACATTTTCTTTTTACCCTTCCCTTTTGAACAAACTTTGGGCATTTTTGGTTTCCATGGTTTTATACCCTTGTCTTCGCAAATCTTTGCATTGGGCAGGCCTAGCACCTGAACCCTCTCATCAAAATCTCTTTGGCAGTCTTTTTTGGAGTTTTTAGCTTCCTAGCATCTTCCTTTTTTGTGCCTAATCCAGAATATCCCTTTGGAAAGTAGTCTGCCCATGGATTTGGAGGACCTTCAGAATTGCTTGATATGTGAAATGAACTTGAGTCACTTGAGTCACTGCTGTCAATGTTAATGATTTCTGCAAAAAAAGAAAAAATATATTATAATTAAAAAAATATAGTGTAAATGAAATAAAAGATAATGTTGCAATTCAGGGTGTGGTTGAAACAACCTTTGTTCTAGGAACTCATTGTTTCAGTAGGTAGAATGGGGTTGTGGGAGCTTGCTTGGATTGTTGGTTTTTATAGAGAAAAAGGTATGCTTGGTTAGTGTTTCAAAACTGCAAAAAGTAGTCAATTGACAGTGAAGAAAAAAATAGTGTTTGTTACCCTTCTTACAGGCATGAAATTGTGCAGTCAAGACATTACTTTTTCAAATGTGCAAACATGAGAAAAAAACATTATTTACATTACTAAGGCCAAAAATGCAGGTGTGCAAAGACCAAGGCTAAAACAGTCAACTGATGTGGAAAAAAATAGTCAATGTTGCAATTCAGGGTGTGTTTGAAACAACCTTTGTTCTTGGAACTCCTATGGCCACATTACTTGGTGGATGGTTGGTTTTAGATCATAAAAAAATGGAATGCAATAAACCAACATACGTAACCCTTCTAAGTTCCCGCTACAGCTTCTTCTGTCGTTTCAACTCCCTTTGAGCAAAGGCATGCACCAGGCGCATTGGTAGATTGTTAAAAAAAACAAAAGGAACTGTATGGGAATTTAGAAGGGAAAGGCATCTTGAAATTCCATACTCATTTATAAAGTTAAACCATTCATCCACCAAGTAATGTGGGCACCTAGTACAAATAGGCACACATGTACTAATTTTAGGACTCGTGTAGTTTAAAATGGATAAAAGGTCAATATGATACAAATGTTGAGTAAAGAATAGAGTCTAAGTAACATCACTCATCTTGAATACGATAATGAAGGAGTGTGGCCTGTCATGAACAATACACACTATATCATTATCGCATTGAAGACGTCTCAATTATCAGGACAGGTCTATCTAGCGTTGCAGAAAGGTTCCATTGCTATGTTTTTTGGACAACGTCTAATAACGGTAGTAGACGTTTTCCAAATTAAGCAAGGGAACCGATCTGCAACGTTAGATAGATCTGCCCAGATATTGAGCTTTAAGTTATTAGAAAACAGATTCTTACTATCATTTATATTGCTCCCTTAGAGGTGATGAACATACATATTAATTATTTAGATTCTACGACATTAGAGAGCTAATCGTGCATGAATGACAAGTTGAACATATAATAATAAACAGCTAGTGGGTTGTACATATAATAATAACAAGTTGAACACATATGAATTTTCTAACAGATATAACACGTATAAAAACCGAGTTCTCAATCCTCATTACAAGGAAGGAGTCTTCTCCAATTGGAGAATCAAAAGGCTCCCACTAGGTTTTCGAGCTAGGTACCTAATGGACCACATACATCACAATATATGACAGCGTGAACCTAAAGACCGGACAAACAGCTAGTAGGCTGTACATATTAAGGTTTCCAAGGCATAAAAAACTTGAAAATTACTCACATCCACCACTTTTCTTCCTTATTCTCTGAATACAAATGCAACATAATTCTTATAACAGATAGTCAACCTAAGCCTAAGATAAAATAAGCTAATTCAAGCAAACCTTAATATCTCTTTTGTTCTAATTATTCGCAAAAACAACATAGCTGTTCTTTCTTATTCTATGAATACAAATGCAACGCAATTCTTATAACAGATATGCAACCTTAATAGGTGAGTTCATACATAATCGATATGATGCCGATACAAAAAATTGCCTAATGGCTATAAAAAAGTTGCCTAGGCTAGCATCATATTACATATTAACCATACTTAAAGCATAACCATTACTAAAATACCCTGCCAATTGAAACTAAAAACAGGGGATGACCAAAAGATACCACAACAATAGCCTAAACTTTCTCAAACCAGGCCAGATGATGCTGCTTCTCTTCCCTCCCTTCACGTGCCAAATCCATCAACCCAATTAGACCGGCAAGAATTTTCTTATTTATTGCCAAAGTCTCCTTCATAAACCTCAACCCATCAGTACCTTCATCGTGAAAAGGGCAAAAATGTTCCCCTTCTTCAATTAGCTTTTCAAGGCGCCTAATCTCCTTAGCTAGGTGATCACATTTTTGCCCTAGCAACATAATTAAGCCATCAATTTCAGTGTATTGTCAGCTGTAAAGCAGGAGGAAGACATCATCAAGATCATCAGACTCAGTGATTTGCTTTAATTGTTAAAATTTAGGAGTGGAAGCAACAGCATATGGTGTAGGTGGCGATGCCATTTTAATAGGGATGGTTAGGTTGAGAGTTTGATAGAAAATGAAGACACTGTGTAACTCTTGACCCTAACTATAAGCATTTATATTTGTTCATCCACCACTCAAACGGCAAAATACTTAATTGCACAAGATTCAATGTATATACTTACATTAAAAACTATGTACTAAACATTTTTTAACAAAAAAAATATATATTAATACTATGTACTAAACAAATGCAATCTACATACTTAAATTATTAAAAGTATAAAAACTAAAAGTATCAAAAGTAGTAAAAGTTTTAAAACTAATAAGTGAAGTGTGTTTGATACTCTTTGTATATATTATAAGTTTAAAAATTATTAAAAGTATTAAAAGTATAAAAACTAAAAGTATAAAAAGTAATAAAAGTTTTAAAACTAATAAGTATATATAAAGCTACATTTATATTATATACGGTTCGGTTCGGTTAACCACGGATATCTAAAAGTAAATACCGAAACCGAATCGTGATAAGCGGTTTTTCTTGTTTTGGTTTTTTCGGTTTCAGTTTCGGGTTTTTTTCAGTTTCGGATTGAGCGGTTTGTCATAACATGACACTCTAAGCAACTATAACCCAATGCATATGACCCCTACAATGTCAAATATTTGACCAGTGATAACCTAAAGCACATGACCCATGACCTAAAAGCCACTATAACCTAATGCACGTTACCCATGACCCATGTTAATTACCAATTGTCAACAGTCATGGATGTGTCGAACATAACACTCTAAGCAACTATAACCCAATGCATATGACCTGGCCATATGATGTCAAATACCCATATTAACGAATGTGACCGGTGGTAATTACCTAATGCACATGACCCATGACCCATGTGAATTAGCCATTATCACCGGTCATGCATGGTTTCCATTACACTAAAAGCCACTATAACCCAATGTACATTACCCACGACCCATGTTAATTACCAATTGTCAACAGTCATGGATGTGTCATAACATGACACTCTAAGCAACTATAACCCAATGCATATGACCCATATGATGTCAAACACCCATATTAATGAATGTGACCAGTGATAATTACCTAATGTACATGACCCATGACCCATGTGAATTAGCCATTATCACACTGGTCATGCATGGGTTTCACCGGCTTGGTAGGTGTATACCGTTTGTCACAGACACTAAGAAGCAAGTATCAAGGGACCTCCCGATCATGTTATCCGGGATCGAGAAAGTTTGAACTCGGCTTGAGCTTGACTCGAAAAGCTCGATTTATCTGTAAAGATGTGTTTTCTGACACAAATTAAAATTGAAATATAATATAACCTAAGAATTGAATTCGGTTCGACTTCAGCTCGAAAAGCTTGATACATTCATAAATAAATATTTACACTTAGTACAATTAAAAAAAAAACATATTTTTTTTACTTACAAGCTCGTGAACTCAACAATAATGCGAGTCGAACTTATATAAGATTGAGCTCAACTCATTAAACATTTCGAGCTCATTTGATAGGCTTTCAATATTCAAAATTTTAATCAGGCGCTCAAGATTCGCCCTAATTTTTACCCAAAAATTTCAATCTCCCGCTCAAGATCCTGCCCCTTTTTCCCCAAAATAAAAACACTAACACTTACGCTAGTCAGATCTATCTTCTATCTATTCATCTATTCTGCTTCTCTCTAGAACCGATTCACACCACCGCCATACTTCACCACCTTATCCCGCCGTTCTTCCACCAACCATCGCTCCTCCACGCCATCACTATCATCAAGACAAGGGAACTGTATGGGAGAGTTTGTTTGCTTCCATTGTTTGGTTCGAGATAACCACCGCCATCACAGTCGAGCCACCATCACCCTCATCTCACCTATCCTACTCTGATAATGGGTATGCTCAAACACATATTTAATTTATATTTTCATAAATGTGTAATCGAATATAAAATGATTTATATTGATTTTTGTGGATTAAAACTAGCCTAAAACATGCTTTTGATTATAAATTCATGTGGTAGTAATCATTGCAGGTAGACTTATTAAGACGACATAGTTTTCCTGTTTATTGGAATGGAGACAATTGACGTGTTCTAAGAGGCAACTGTTTTGCTCGTAAAGGGAGTCTTAGTTGGTTTCCACTCCAGGAGGATGTTGCTGAATAGTTGGAGTTTGCTTATAGCAGTCGCGTAAGTGATTTATTAAAAGATTAACATAGTATCTGTTATCTAGGAAATTTACTCAAATATGGTTGCTTTTTGTGAAACTGTTTCATTTGTACCAAATGTTAGTGATTTGCTTGCTTGGTAATGTGTATGACGTTTATACGTTCCAGGTTTGGCACTGCAGAACATTTCAACCATTAGGATTATTTGTTGCCCGAGTTGATATGCAAGGGTCTGCCCCGGTATGTTGGTTTTTGATACTAAACTTACATTTGGGACAAATTAATTTTTTCGTCTTTTATGTTAGCATTAAGCACGTTACTTGTTTCTTGCAGGGGCTACATGCTATTTTCACGGGTGATGATGATACATGGGATGCCTGGCTAAAAAGGGGTCTCATTTGTCACCGTGTTGCATTCCTTAGGTAATACAGTGGTGTTGTAGAGGGCAGCAATACCTCCTTCTACTGGGAATTTTAGCATCCCATGTGTTGTGGATGGTACTGTGCGCATGGCTGATATTCCTGGTCTTCCAATAATGCCATTGTATGGCGAAGGAGACCTGATTACCATAAAATTCATCCAGGCTGCTGTAGAATGTTGCTCATTACCAATGACCACCAGTAGGCGTAGTTTCCCCATGGGCCATATCTTCTCTCCTGTGAAGCCAGTAAGCGACGTCGTGGCCGAAATTAACTGACTCCGTATCTCAGGTCACGACCTCTTGAAACAATGCTCGTGCATAATATCTGTGGATGCTCCTCCATCAACATACATGCGGTGGAAATCGTGACCCCCCGTGTGTATTTCAATAGTGAGCGGTTCCACTACTGCGTTGTCCGCAGTCAGAGTGGGGAAAGAGATTTCGCTCCCATGGGAAAACTTTTGGCTGAATTTTTGTTTCGTCTTTCGCTGCCATGATTGTATCATGTAGATTGTGTCCACCTTGTCTTTGGGTGTCTCTTTTTTGCCCCATTCTTCTGTCTAGCTTTCCCCTCTTTGATGTTCTTAACGAGGTGATCCATTTTTCCTTCTTTCACTAATTTGTCAATTAGTTGGCGCAACTGGACACATTCATTGGTAGTGTGACCCTTTTGTCCATGGTATTGGCAGTATCCGCCTGCTACGCGCCTTTCTTCTAGGGTGCGCAATGGTGGAGGTTTTGGGAAGTTTGATCCATCTGTCGCGAATATCTCCCTTGGGTCTTCGTGAGTTGAGTGTATTTGTCGTTATCCCGTCCACTACCTTGATTGCGGTAATTCTTGTTGCGGCTGTGATGAGGCAAAAAATGAACCACTTTTAGGGGGTCATTTAAGCCCGGAATTGAATTTATTTGATCAAATATTGCCCTAAATCGTTCCTTTTGTGATTTTAGGTACTTTGGAGAGAAATCTGGAAAAGGAAGCAATTCGGACATTTTTGGAGCATAAAAGTGAAGAAAACACTAAAGTCTTAATTTTCCTTGCTGGGAACAGTAGATGACGGCGTCAAGAAGGAATTTCTGACGGCGTCAAGAGTAATTTCCATGACGACCCAGTACAGAATTGAAGGCGTCACGAGGTAGAGCGTCAAGAGTAAAATACGTGACGGCCTGGAAAATGCTATAACGTGACGGCGTCAAAAGTAGATCAAGGCAGTCCGAGAAGTATTTTGGCGGCGAGATGACGGCGTCACCAATTTGGTCTTGACGCCGTCAGCTTCTATTTCCTATATATAGTTTTCTAATTTTCATTCATAAAAGGAGAGAAGTTTTGGAGAAACCCTAAGGCCGAACTTAGTACGAATTTTACAGGTTTTTCAAGGGTTCTCAGCCCTTGAACCCTTTCATGTGTAATTGAGATAAGTGTTCTTTTAATTCAATCAATATGTCTATGTGTTGGTTGTCTATATCTTGTTCTTGTCTTAATTCCATCATGCTAGGCTAGATCTATCTTGTGTTTGCTTGGATCTAATGAAATCTAGATGTTAATTATGTGTTGATTACTTGTTTATGGTTGTATTGGATGAATGATTTCGATGTTAGGCTTAAGAAAACTGGCAGATATCCAAATGGTAACATGCTTGAACGTCTTAGGAAACATGAACTGACGTGCACTAGGTTTTATTGGTTGTATTTAATGCATGAGTAAATTCTAATGATCCCATGTTAGGAGCTTCTTAGCCGGCTCGACATAGGAGTGAAGTAGGCACTCATAGGATTGGGGAATTAAGTGCGCCACCCCATGAATGGTATTAAGGAATACAATCTGTCATCCACGCAACTATAACAAGTAATTAACGTGTAAAAGATATCTAGGGAGTAGTGAAATCTAAGTAAACACAACTTCTCCATTTATTGCTCACAACCTTAGTTTAATTTAGTTTATTTTCATTTTTAGTGTTTTATTTTGATTGCATCTTTAGTATTGGGTTAGTTGACTAGCAACTAATTCCGCCCAAATCCTTCAAACCCGAGATTTTTACTTGTCACTATACAAAAATAATCATCCCTCATCTTTAGAACTAGTATTTAGGTTTTCTAATCCTAGCGACACTATTCCTAGCTGAACGATCAATCCCCTGGTACTTGTCACTATACTATACTATAACGATCAGGTACACTGCCTGGTGGGGGTTGTAAGCTTCTCAAGATCCCTTGAGAGGTAAAGCCTGGTGCAATTCCCACGCATCAAGTTTTTGGCGCCGCAGCCCGGGGAATAGTTATTGTTTAGGTTGGAATTTATTTTGATTAGGTCTACTCATTAGATTCATTTTTAGTGAGATTTTTATTTTCTTTTTATTAGCTTTCTTGTAGTATATCTTTTTCTTTGTGCCCTTTGTTTGTGAAACCATTTTCATTTGTCTCCATGGCGGATGAAATTCCATTTAGATCATTAACTATAGAGGAACAATTAGTTTACTCGGATCGATTTGCCTCATGTTGTTCCAATGAATTTTTAAGTGATCTTAGATATATACGAGAGGAGATGGGTGTAAAGTTAGATGGGTTTGATGAATTTGATAAATGTGTGTTTTCTATTAGACGATCATTATCAGGATCAATTCCTTTTAGTGAGACCCTTTGGATGAATTTTGAGAAAAGCTTCATAACCATAACCCATAAGTTCAACAAATTGGTGGATTCGTATGAGCGAGATGACCTAGTTTCTAAGAACATGAACTTAGAATCAAACCAAGATTATGATATGGTTAGTGTTGAACTACCTAGTTGCATGAGCAGGATAGATTTCACCAAAACATACGACACACATGAGGTTAGAGTTGAGCCACCTAGTTGCATGTCATGGTTAGGCACTACCATAATACAAGACGAACACATAGGTGATATTGATGTGATGGAAGAGATAGTAGAAAACCCAAGCCTACTAAGTACCCCACAAGTCCTACCATCATTTGAGGCACACACACCGCCCGTGACTTACCCGGAAGAAGTAGAAGAAACTTTAGGAATTCCGATGGAGGTAGAACCCTTGGACAAGGCACCACTTGAGGATATAGGTTTGAATACTTGTAGTGATAACCTTACTCCTAGTTCTAGGGAATTTCCTAGTGTTGATGAACCGGAACCTCAATCTTTACACACCTTTCCATCCTTAGATATATTTCTAGGAGACAAAAGAGGAACTGACCCACCCATCAACCAATATTATCCGGGTAGTTTTAGGATGAAGGAAGCCATTCACTCACCCCCTTCACCTCACGTGGCATATTCACACCCTAAGGGTATGTATCGCTACTTTCACCCACACTTAATCCTAAGTGTAGGGAAAACCTCCCCTATTTCCGTTAAATAAGGGTAGAGTCAGGCTCGTGACTCGAACAAAAACAAGCGCTTATTGGGAGGCAACCCAAACTTTATTTGTTTGTTTGTTTGTTTGTTTGTTTGTTTGATTTTATTTGTTTCCGTATGCATGTTTTATTTTTACTGTTTGTGGCTCATGTTTCAAAGTAAATTGTGAAAATACTTTATTTTGTTTTTAACTTCGTCTTAATTGCATATAAAGGTATTTTCCAAAAGATAAGTGTAAGGGAGATCCAAATTTGTTTATAAGAATGAAATTGAGCATGAACCACAACAATATTAAATGGACATGTGTATTAGTACTTGTTAGAGTCAAATGCTTGTATCGAGTCATAATGATATTTTGCAGGATTTTCCAGGAAGTAGGACGTAAGTTTTTCCAGAAATTTTCCGAAAACTTAACATAAAGATTTATGCAGGCCACTTCTGACGGCGTCATGAGTTTACTCTTGACGGCGTCACGTGTAAAAATCTGGAAATTTTACCAGTTTTTTTTATACCGGAGTCTTAAAGTTTTTGTTAATTCTTTAGTTTTATAAACTCCAAGAAATCTGCAAACATTCATTCCACAAGCATTATATCTTTAATTGTTTTGTTTCTATTCCTAAGTCTGGAATTACATCTAGTTGTGAGTTTTCTTTGTTCGGATTGATGCTTTGGGTTTTTGTGTTTGTTTTCTCAGGTTTAACAGGTTATGTATGACAAGAAGATGATTTATATTCTGGAAGGGAAGCTTTGATTGTTCATTTTCTTGGAGGAAGTTCTAACCTAGCCACCTTATTATCCATACCGAGCGAATCAGGGGAGTATTTGATTTCATTCGTTTTACTTATTTCACTTTTACATTCTTTACTTGAACATTGGGGACAATGTTCATCCTAAGTGTAAGGGGAGGGTAAAATGATGATACCTTACAGATACACTTTCGCTTGAGTTTGTTTGTTTAATGGTAGATGTGTAATAAAACTATGAGAAACACTTGTTAGTGCAATTTTAGCGCCAAATTTAAATTTTTTTACAACATTTAGGAGTGAAACTTTAGCCATAGCAAGCGTCTCATGGATAGGAGATTGTATGACTAGCACAAAACCGTACTATTCAGAAAAATTTTCCACCCAAATATGTGAGGTTCGCCTTTAGATTTGATAGGAAAAGCATTTACTATTAGTGCTTATGAGTGTACCGGTAGCATTTATATTCTGGAACTTGCGTTAGTGATGCATCCCGAGACAGCTAGTGAGACTACATTCGTGTACTAGGATTTATTACATGATAAGAGGCATTAGGATCACCCTTGTGTTAAACCCGTATCATAATTACTTGACCATTTAAGTCATATTACTTGACTAGTTAAGTCAACTAATTTTTCCCACACCCTTAGCGTTGTACTCATTTTTAGTACACGATACCCCTAGTACACCCCTCCGAGCCTATCTTTTTGTTTCTAACTTTAAGCATCTTACTTAAAGGAAGAATTTGTTACACCCCACTTAAATGTACAACCAAATCGCCTTAGCCTTCCGTGTATGCGCTCATTTTTAGTGCATTATTGTTATTTGTAAGCCCTAAGTTAACTATCTAATTGATTACATGGTTGCTAAGTCGAGTCATATCCTTGTACATATTGTTTTGGGACGATTGGGACTCATGGGTAAAGTACTAATGTTATGGAGTAATGGGGAAGAACATCATATATTACCCCCATATGTGGGTTAATCTTAAAAGTGCTCCAAGTGTTCTGATTTTCTTAATTCGAGTCATTAGATTAGTTTATTGTAAAATATGTAAAAATTCAAGTGTAAGGGGAATTTACATCCCCTATGATGTATTATTTTGGATGGTAGGGTAAGAGTGTATGCAAAAAAAAAAAAAAAAAAAAAAAAAAAAAAAATCGAAAAAATCAAGAAAAAAAAATAGAAAAAAGGAAAAGAGAAAAAACATACGGACTACCATCCCTTTTTATTCTATTTTCATTTTTATGTTTTTGTTATTTTTCATTTATTAGCTTAAGTCGAGTCTAGTTTTGACTTAGCAACGCCATATTGTACATGTAATTAACCAAGATTGTTAGCTCGCCACCAGTAAAAACTTCCTTTATCCCAACAAAACCGTGTATTTCATATCCCTACACCTAACGTTACAACCCTTTAAAAGACCTCTTTGATAGTTTATCCTAGGTGCTTACGCCATGTGGTGGAGGTTTGATCATTTCCCAAGCCTATGGTAATCTATTTTGCTATAACAGGTAGTGAGAGATATCTTCCGTTTCCATATTGTAATTTACACTTTATTACACCCGAGAGATGTGAGTATCTAAACACTATTTGTGAGGTGCTAGTATATGACCTCCGTGCTTGTCTATTGGTCTTTAGTGGAACGATTATTTGTTGTAATTACTTTTATATTAGTGTTAAATGACCCCTAACTTGTATTTTGATTAGAATAAAATCGCATTTGCTTGAGGATAAGCAAATCTCAAGTGTAAGGGTATATGATGAGGCGAAAAATGAACCACTTTTAGGGGGTCATTTAAGCCCGGAATTGAATTTATTTGATCAAATATTGCCCTAAATCGTTCCTTTTGTGATTTTAGGTACTTTGGGAGAGAAATCTGGAAAAGGAAGCAATTCGGACGTTTTTGGAGCATAAAAGTAAAGAAAACGCCAAAGTCTTAATTTTCCTTGCTGGGAACAGTAGGTGACGGCGTCAAGAAAGAATTTCTGACGGCGTCAAGAGTAATTTCCATGACGACCCAGTACAGAATTGAAGGCGTCACGAGGTAGAGCGTCAAGAGTAAAATACGTGACGGCCTGGAAAATGCTATAACGTGACGGCGTCAAAAGTAGATCAAGGCAGTCCGAGAAGTATTTTGGCGGCGAGATGACGGCGTCACCAATTTGGTCTTGACGCCGTCAGCTTCTATTTCCAATATATAGTTTTCTAATTTTCATTCATAAAAGGAGAGAGTTTTGGAAAAACCCTAAGGCCGAACTTAGTACGAATTTTACAGGTTTTTCAAGGGTTCTCAGCCCTTGAACCCTTTCATGTGTAATTGAGATAAATGTTCTTTTAATTCAATCAGTATGTCTATGTGTTGGTTGTCTATATCTTGTTCTTGTCTTAATTCCATCATGCTAGGCTAGATCTATCTTGTGTTTGCTTGGATCTAATGAAACCTAGATGTTAATTATGTGTTGATTACTTGTTTATGGTTGTATTGGATGAATGATTTCGATGTTAGGCTTAAGAAAACTGGCAGATCTCCAAATGGTAACATGCTTGAACGTTTTAGGAAACATGAACTGACGTGCACTAGGTTTTATTGGTTGTATTTAATGCATGAGTAAATTCTAATGATCCCATGTTAGGAGCTTCTTAGCCGGCTCGACATAGGAGTGAAGTAGGCACTAATAGGATTGGGGAATTAAGTGCGCCACCCCATGAATGGTATTAAGGAACACAATCCGTCATCCACGCAACTATAACAAGTAATTAGCGTGTAAATGATATCTAGGGAGTAGTGAAATCTAAGTAAACACAACTTCTCCATTTATTGCTCACAACCTTAGTTTAATTTAGTTTATTTTCATTTCTAGTATTTTATTTTGATTGCATCTTTAGTATTGGGTTAGTTGACTAGCAACTAATTCCGCCCAAATCCTTCAAACCCGAGATTTTTACTTGCTTTCTAAAAAATATAAAAATACAAAAATAATCATCCCTCATCTTTAGAACTAGTATTTAGGTTTTCTAATCCTAGCGACACTATTCCTAGCTGAACAATCAATCCCCCGGTACTTGTCACTATACTATACTACAACGATCAGGCACACTGCCTGGTGGGGGTTGTAAGCTTCTCAAGATCCCTTGAGAGGTAAAGCCTGGTGCAATTCCCACGCATCAGGCTGCTACTCTGGTCGTTAGATTGCTTCATAGGCTATTCTTGTGGCCTATAGGTTGAGTAACCTTTTTTGCTATCCGCAGCAGCTCCTTCCTCTTGGATAAAGGATCTAGTGCGCTTCGTCAGTTCATCAAAGGTGTGGGGTACTTTATCATTCAGTCTCCTTATCAGCTCTAGGTTATTGATCCCATTCATGAACCCTGAGATTTTTAGCACTTCGGGGCACGCCTTGACGTGTATGAATTCATCCTTATAGCGCTCCATATCAGCGCTTATGGATTCCCCTTGGCGCTGTTGTACTCTGGCCAGTTCAACAGGGTTCTTGGCGCACTTCTTTCTTTGAGTGAAGTTCAAACGGAATGCTCTTCGCAACTCTTCAAACCCGTTTATGCTTCTTCGTGGAAGCTTGCTAAACCAAGTTCACGCATTCCCTACTAACGTGGAGTTAAACATGTGGCACCACACAGGTTGTGACCAATTTTCGATAGTAGCAGCTGATTCAAAAAATTTTAGGTGGTCATCAGGATCACCCGTTCCATCATATGTTTTAACATTAGCGGGCTTGCGCCTTCTCTTGTTATCCAAGTAATCGCTGATGCGTTGCGTGAATGCGTCAACCTTTTGGCGGCGCCAAGGAAGAGATATATCTACATCTTCTTCCTCGCGATGTCTTCCCCTGTACTTCCAGTGTCCTGTCTCTTTGTCCTCGTTGTCCGAGGAGTCACTTGAGGAGGAGTTGCCCCTTTTTTGGCGCTTGCGCCATTTTTCCTCAGAGTCCGAGCTTGAGGGGCTTTCACTTGGGGAAATTCGTCTCCCCAGTCTATCATGAATTCTTCTACTTCCAGACCTTGAAGAGCTCTCGCTCGGTAAGCGTTACCGTCCAAGTCTATCTTACATCCTGCGATTACCAAGTCTAGAGTGGACATTGGTACGCCTCTCATTGTCTTCGTATTCCTCCAAGTAATGTGAATCAGATGATGTACCAAGTCTAGCGTGGATATTGGTACGCCTCTCATTGTTTTCGCTCCCCTCCTTCTGGTAGCGCGATGGGGATGTTTCGTATTCTGGGTTAAAGTTAAGCCGGGCTTGCAGGCTCTGACTTGACCTTCTCCTTACCTCCTCTTGCATGAGGTTAGTTAAAGTTTCGTAATTTTGAGATACAAAATAACTTAGCGTTAACTCAGGTGCGTCCTTTTCCAGCATAAGGATATTTGCTTCCACATTAGGTCCCATATCTCGATTAGGCGCGCCTGGTGGCACAGTGTTGTCCACAACAGGTGTCGTTTAATGGGGAGTAGTGAAGAGAGTGCACTGAAGTTCTTCAGTGCTTGGAACCACTGTGGTGGTCCGGGTAGTCCCTGTGGGCAATTCTACCGTTGGGAGAATTAGGGTTGGGCCTGATTCTTGGTGACCAGGCGCATTGGTTGTTCCAGAGGCCTGCCAAGAGGTCGAATCTTGATGGTTCCTCCTCTCGGGGTCACCACCTGTTTTTTCCAATTGCGGAGTCCGCTGGCTTGAGATATTGTGTTTCGGCATTCTAGTTCTTAGTGTCAGGTCCCACGGATGGCGCCACTTGTTGATACAAAAGTTGGGCGTTCCTTATTTGGGTTCTTGTTCTCGTACCAGTCAGATCTTAATGCTTGAGACCTGCGCACTAAGAAAACAAACAAACACCGTTAGGCTTATCGTGGGATTGTCTCCCACGATTATCCTCCGGCGTGAGAGTAAGTAATCGGTTTTAGGGTTGTATAGAAGAGTTAGGATTGTAAGTCGTACCTTTAACGAGAGTTATGATATTCTTTATATAGGCACGAAATCCTTATTGGATACGTGTTCCTTACTCTTCGGCATATAATGTATATCCGGTCTATGGATCTTTATCCCATAAATAAGAGATCCTTATCTAGACAATAAATAATGTATTTGGGTTTGGGCTTTCGTGAGCCCAAACCGTTAGCGTGGTAGCCCAAATCATTGTCATGATAGCCCACTTCGTGGCAGGCTTGGGCATTAGTAATGTTTATTAAGCGGGTTCGTGACCCGAATATAGACTATACGTCATCACTACTGTGATTGATGACACATACACAATAGTTTACTTTTAAATATTTGTGTTACGATATGTGAAAATATATTAACTTGATACGTATATAGTGACACACCAATTTTTTAGATACATATATGCTTAAATATCATGATACATATATAGCGGCACACTAATTTTTTGACACATTTATAATGTGACACTAAATTTCTTGATACATTAGGGGCTGTTTGATAAAAACTATGATTTAGTGCTGAATGATACAAAGCTGATGAATGATTCCTAAATGATGAGTGAACCTGATTCTGAGTGAAAATGATTGTTTGATATTTGTTCTGAATGAGCAATATGAGTTGCCTGAAATTACTAATTTAACCTTTTGTCTGATTTTGTATTGAACAAAATATAACGTTTGATAAAAGAATTATTAACTCGAATAAAAATATAATATAAAGAAAGTAATGTTGGAATAAACAAAAAAAATGTAAATAGTCTTATTGAAAGATCATAAAACAATATAAATTACGAACTAATCTTAGGTCGAAGCATTTAAAAATAATTCATTAGCAATCTGATTACGGAGATTTGCCATATATTCATTGCCTTGGCGATCTCATTGTATGTCGTCCATGCCTTGTCCCTTACTTCCTTCACCTTGTTCTTAAGTAGTAAACATGGTGTTTGCATCGCTCTTCAAAAGTAATTGATCATGAATGTTGCATTTCCTTATGAACTAGATATATAACATACTCCCATTATGTGAGAGACTTGAGATGTCTAACAAAATACTTAACAAAATACCACCTAACTGCAAGTCTACTACCAACTTTTATCACTTTTAAATCCCCAAAGTAATCAATGGATAAGGATAAATTCACCAAATTGTTAAACACAGGATCGAAATGGCAAAAAAATAGATATTTGTGATTGTGTATTACCTTTGTTGGTGCTACCAAAAAATCCATGTTTTAAAACAATGAGTTGCGATCCCCTAGAAAGGGGATCAAAATTAAAAAGCCTAAAAAGATTTCTAACCACTAAGCTAATGTCATGTGTCCCCACCCACTTCTTCCCTTTTTTCTTTAATATTTTTAGTTAGAGGGTATTTTGGTCATTTGATCTATTTTTTTAATTCCACCTTAAATTTCAAATGCAAATAACTTTCAAATGACAAACTTTTACAAAAAACCGATTTCATCATATTTTTTAAATTTTAATCCTCTTTAATTTGGTATAAATTTTTTTAATTTTTTCGAAACTTTTTTTTTGACATATTGATTGGGTCATGATTTTCTTGAAAATTTTAGCATTTTCGGCTCTAATTTTGTCTAGTTTAAAGGCCGAATTTTGCAAAACTTAAAACACAAAAGTTGTAGCTTCTTGGCCATTCTTTACCCAGAAATTTGAATCACTAAAATCCAATATGATATGAGTGAGATATCATATGTTAAAGATGACGTTTTACACATATTTGTTGCACACAACGTGTTTGATGAAATGTTTAGCTTAGATTTTTAGTCTTAAAATCGAGTTAAATGCACTAATTTTTGTACAACAATGCACCTTTAGTCATTTTATTAATGTAAGATTCAAAAAGTTTTGTTTTTGTTTTTTTTTTTTTTTTTTTTTTGTTTTTTTTTAACTGATGAACTATATTATTAACTGATGAACCTTATTAACTGATTTTTAAAAAAGACATTTTGTTCATCAATTACTTTGGTTGAACCATATTAACTGATGAACCTTATTAACTGATGAACTATATTATTAACTGATGAACTTTATTAACTGATTTTTAAAAAAGACATTTTGTTCATCAGTTACTTTGGTTGAACCATATTAACTGATGAACCTGATGAACCTTATTAACTGATGAACCATATTAACTGATGAACCATATTAACTAACTGATAAACCTTATTAATCTTATTAACTGATGAACCTTATTAACCTTATTAACTAATGAACCTTATTAACTGATGAACAAAATAATTGATAAACGTTATCAAAAATAACTGATGAACAATATAAAAAATAACTGATGAACCATATAAAAAATAACTGATGAACGTTATTTTTTTTCAAAACTGTTGAACATTACAAAAAATAACTGATGAACCATGTCAAAAAAATAACTGATGAACCAAATAAAAAATAACTGATGAACCATATAAAAAATAAGTGATGAATGTTAATTTTTTTTTTTAAAACAGCTGAACATTATGAAAAATAACTGATAAACGTTATAAAAATAAGAATAATATAATTTTGATAATGCACCTCATATCCATCTCTCAAACCCAATCTCAATTGATAATGCGTAAATACTCTTTTTAAGAACAAAAACAGTACACCTAATTATCATTTTATTTGGGAGAAAAAAGGCAGCAACTTACTACACTTTCAATTGATTCGTCCATTTTATCAACAATATATTTACACTACCGCAACTCTTCACATCATCATAGAATATATCTTACCACCAACTTTTCATAACCTCTGACCTTTATCGATCAGATCAACTCCCACCCTCACTTTATCAATTAGATCTGAACACCAGTAAGTAAGATAATAACAGATATTCAATTACTGTGTTCGATTGATATGATTTTGAAGATCTGTTAGTTTGTCTGAACTAGCGGTTAGTTAGCTAGTTTGAAGATTGATTAGTTAGTTATGTGTAACGGTAGATATGGAGATGGTAATGTTGCGGCGTAAATATGGTGATGTTAATGGCGTAAAGACGGTGATGGAGACGGTGCTGTGGTGGTGACGGTGATGGTGATGGTGACGGTGTGGTGGTGACGGTTCCGGTGATGTTGACAGCGTGAAGACGGTGATGGTGATGGTGATGGAGACGGTGCTCATGATGGTGCAATGGTGGTGATGGTGACGAAGATCACCGAAGGTCGTCTTTCATCTTTGGATTTGAGAGTCGATCTGGTGGGAAATAAAGGGGGAACGAGATGGGAAATAAAGAAATGTAACAGATTATTATTTGTATCGGAATGACCAACATGCCCTTATGTTTAGATTTCTTCTTTTAATTTGATCGGATCATGATTTTTGATCGGATGGTTGTAATTACTTTTTAGGCTTTTTAAAGTGTTTAGGCTTTTTAAGGGATCCGGTATCTTAAAACAATTGCTTTCTCCGTACCGTCAAGCACGTATATACCATTTTTTTTAAATGGCTCTTCAAGGTAGGACAAATAACAAAGGTATTGGTCTTTTAGTATGCAGATGTGCTAAAGTTGCAAAACAATGAATACTAAATTGGATTTAATTTTTTATTGTTTAAATTCTTAAAGGATTATTGTGGTTGGGTTCTTTCTGTTTGAAATTTGCATTCATCTGCAACTTCTCAGCATTTAAAATAGTGTTTATTTTACAGATCAAGTACAAAAACTAAAGATACAACTTGAAAACTAAAAAAAATAATATGGTCTTACCTGCAACAATTGTATGACAATGGGGGATAATTTTTTGTTGTTGATGGCGACTGGTTAGACGGTTTACAATGATACGTGAGAATAATAAAAAGGGTATTTAAGAGAAAATAGATGATGCTGAATGGCAGGGTAACTATATGGCAGGTGGCCCATACAGTACTTAATTGGTCCACTCAGTCCACTTTTTTCTCTACCAAACACATTCACCTCTGATTGATTCATTTTTTAGCACTCAATTACTTAGTTAAGTGGCTATCAAACACACCCTAAATGACACACTAAATTTTTTGATATATTTATAGTGACACGTTATGTTCAATCACATAAATTTTCTTGACACATATGTAATGACACATAAATTTTTTGACACACCAATTCTTTCGATACCTATATATACATAAATATCTTGATACATATAAAGTGACACACTAGTTTTTTTTGACATATGTGTACCATGACTTTTTTTTACTAGGGTACCCATTTTATAAATATCATACGGTAGTTGCAGCAGTTATTAACCACATATCCCTAATCTTGTACACACCATCGATGTCAGTTTCATGATATAAAATATTTAAAACTTTACTGTAATAAAAACCACTTGATGAACCAATATCAAATATAGAATCTTTGACTTGTGCAGAGATTCACAAAAAGAAAATGATATTAAAGAGTGTTGCGTTTTGATAACTAGACTCATTTTATTATTTCAAAGGTAGGTTTAATATATTTAAATAATACGTATTAAAGAGAGTTGTGGAGATTTGGTTAAAGGGTGAAAGAGAGGCATCAAAGTCAAAAATATGAACACAGTCAGAGAGACTAAATTAAAGAGTGAGAGAGAGGCACCAAAGCCTACATATCAACTTGCCATATCAACTTGACTGCATTATCTGACATGGCTGGTTCTAGGTTTCCGGTTAGAAGATAGATGGCTGACTTTATATGCGAAAAATACCTAAACAAATAGCGATGGTTGGAGTTTTCAAGTGGTGGCTAAAGATCCGAAAAAAAGTTGTTTTCAATCGGAAATGTCAATGTAACTCGACAATCGTTTAACAACCACCGATTGACAGGATGTTCGGACCACAGCGGTTTGCAGGTTATCGTTCTCATGGCTGAAACAAAGAACATTGCGGCAGATGCAAAAGATTAAATATGAAAGAGCTAAAGAATTTATTTAAAAGAGTTCTTTATGTTTGATTGAGATCCATACAATGTTTTTGTAATAGATCTAAAAGGTCACTTTAGAGTTTAGAATGGATGAGAGAGATGACCAAATAAATTGTACTTAGATAATAAATGTAGATGGTGATACGATTTGTTTTGTTTGAGAAGAGAGGGAATGGGTAACCCTCAAGTAAATTAAAATTAATTAATATTTTCTTTTAAATACAAAAGACACTTGTCACTTGTTTATTGGTGTTTATTATATCTTATTTTAAAGTGTATATTATACTAGCTTATAGACCCGTGGAATTCACGGGATTTTAAGGGATTTTTTTATTAAGAAAGGTATGTACGTGCATAAAGTAAGAAACAACAACGAACGTAAACATTATAAAATTTTCTTTTAGTGGAACAATAAGTTATAAGCGACTGAAAGTATAAAATACAATGCTTGTAAATATATGTGTAATAAACGTTCATTGCCTCTTGATCTCCAATATGTTTGTCTTGAGAAGAAAATGCATGTAATGACAATTCTAACACTTCAACAAAAGGTCAATTTCGTGAACACCTAATAAGTATAAAAAATGTAAGTAAAATAAGTTTGGGATTTATAATAAGTGTAAGTTAGAAAAATGCCACAAAACATGTAATATGATACCGATTGACCGTTTGATCATAGACCTTGAACAACTTCGTTAGATACAACATTTATAGTAGTTTTTTATAGATTACCATCCGCATCTGAAACAATAACCTTCAAACTTTTTTTGTTTTTGACATGTGAAAGAGCCACATATAGCTGCCACGTTAGATACAATCCTAGTTTTGAAAGCGAATGCCCTTGGATCTTGTTTATTGTCATGGCGAATGACACCGAAATGAGGTACGTTACCAAAAAAAAATCATCCCATAAAGGTGTAATCCAATTCCCGGTCAAACGTACTTGATTTTTTCCTTTTCTTTCTTCTCCAATTCCCGCATCCTCGTAACCAATAAATTTTATCAAAAATTGTGAAGCATACAACCTCAAGTTCAAGATTATGTTGCAATGCTCGCCTTTGGTAGAATTATTGCACGAAAATGCTAGTGTGGGACAATTTCACGAGGAATCGCACCTTCTGTCATATACTGTGAATGGAAGCAATAAATAACTTCTGTTAACATCACATTATAATATCACCACCTGCAAATGGTATGCATAACTGATATATATTCAGAATCGCCATTTTTAGGCCATATGGAACAATAAGTAGGGCTGCAAGAGTAAGTAGAATGGAACCGGTCATATTGCCTTTAAAAGTTTAAAAGCTTTTACGAAGAAAAAATAATGGCGATTAAGTCCAAAATTGTTGACACTTTTTTTTTTTATAGATAAGCTTAATATACACAAAAAAAATGGCGATGAAGTCCAAAATTACTTCTTTTTAGATAAGGCCAATGTCACAACGCAAAAGAAAACAAACACCATTGAACATTCTAAGCCTATTTCGTAAATTAAACTTACTTACTTCTTCAATTTTTCACTTGTTCAGGAACAATGAATAAGATTGAAAAATCATTGCACATGTGATGCTGTCAACTTGCCGCCCATGCTTCCCTCGGATTGCCTAGATCCAGATCTGACGCCGTCCCGTTTTATTCTTCACTGGTCGTCGCCTTATAGAATGTACGTGACGGCCTAGGTGTCGCAAAGGGTGACGCCATCACTCTTTAAATCCAAAAAACCTTTCTGGCGCGTCTCGTGTAAACCTTATATCCACCTCTTTGCCAACACGTGACGCCGTCACCTAAAGAACGTGACACCGTCAAATACTGTTTCCAGCTTGATTTTCGAGACTTTGTCGTTTTCTTCACTTTTCGCTCCAAAAACGTCCAAAATACTTTCTTTTCCAGATTTCTTCTCCAAAGTACCTAAAATGACAAAAGGAACGATTTGAGGCAATATTTGATCAAATAATCACGACTTAGGGCTTAATTGACCCCCTAAAACCATAACACTTTTCACCTCATCAAATACCCTTACACTTGAGATTTGCTTGTCCTCAAGTAAATGCGCTTTTATTCTAATCAAAATACAAGCTAGGGGTCATTAAACACTAATATAAAAGTAATTACAACAAATGATCATTTCACTTTAACATAAACAAGCACGAAAATTATACACTAGCACCTCATAAATAGTGCTTGGATACTCACATCTCTCGGGTGTAATAAAAGTATATGTCACAAATGAAAATGAAAAATATCTCTCACTACCTATCATAGCACATAGATTACCATAGGCTTGGGAAAGGATCAAACCTCCACCACTTTGGCGTAAGCACCTAGGATAAACTATCAAAGAGGTCTTTCAAAGGGTTGTGACTTGAGGTGTAGGGATATGATACACACGGTTTTGTTTGATAAAGGCAATCTTTACGCGTGGCAGGTTAATAATCTTGGTCAATTACATGTACAATGTGACGTTGCTAAGCCAAGACTCGACTCGACTTCAGCTAATGAAAACTACAAAAACATAAAAAGAAACATAAAAGGAAATGGGATGGTAGTCCGTATGTTTTTTTCTACTTCTTTTTCTAAATTTTTTTTCGTTTTTTTTTTCTTCATACACTCTTGCCCTACCATCCAAAATAATACATCGTAGAGAATTTGCATTCCCCTTACACTTGAACTTTTACATACTTTACAATCAACTATTATAATGCCTCGAATTAAGATAATCAAAACACTTGGAGTACTTTTTAAGATATTAACGTACATATGGGGTCATAATTGACTTCTTCCCCAATACTCCATAACAATAGTACTTTGCCCATGAGTCCCAATCGTCCCAAAACAATATGTACAAGATATGACTCGACTTAGCAACCATGTAATCAATTAGACAATTAACTAAGGGTTTAAACATGTAACAATAATGCACTAAAGATGAGTGCATACAAGGAAGGATAAGGCAATTTGGGTGTACATTTGGGGGTGGATTGTAAACAAATTCTACCTTTAAGTAAAATGCTTTAAGTTATAAACGAAAAAGATAGGCTCGAAGGGGTGTACTAGGGGTATCGTATACTAAAAATGAGTACAACGCAAAGGTGTGAGAGAATTAATTGACTTTACTAGTCAAGTATATTGACTTCATTGTTCAAGTAAATATGATACGGGTTTAACGCAAGGGTTATCCTAATACCTCTAATTATGTAGTATTCCAACTACACGAATGTAGTCTCACATGTGGTCTCGGGATGCATCATTATCACAAGTTATAGAATCTAAGTACTACCGGTACACTCATAAGCATCTTTTCCTAACAAATCTAGGGGCGAACCTCACATATTTGGGGTGGAAAATTTTTGAGTGGTACGGTTTTTGTGCTAGTCATACAACTCCTATCCATGAGACGCTTATTAAGACTAAAGCTTCACTCCTATATGTTGTAAAAAAATTTAAATTTGGCGCTAAAATTACCCTAACAAGTGTTTCTCTTAGTTTTATTATACACCTACTATTAAACAAAACAAAAATCAAGTGTAATTGCATTCTCTAAGGTATCATCATTTACCCTCCCCTTACACTTAAGCCGAACATTGTTCCCAATGCTCAATTAAAAGGATGTAAAAGTAAAGAAGGTAAAAGTACGAAACAAATACTCCCCTGATTCGTTCGGTGTGCATAATGTGTTAACAAGGTTAGATCCTTCTCCAAGAAAATGAACGTTGAAAGCTTCCCTCCAGAAATATAAATCATCTTCTTGTCCAATATAACCTGTTAAACCTGATAAAACAATCATGGAAAACCTCACGTAAAATCGGCAGCAGACTCTATGTATAATAAAATCCTAGAAAGCAAATAAAGATATAATGCTTGTGGAATGAATATTTGCAGATTTTCTGGAGTTTATAAAACTAAAGGTTTAACAAAAACTTTACGATTCCAGCAGAAAAACAAAACTTGCAAAATTTTCCAAAATTTTTCACATGACGCCGTCAGGTTATAATCCGGACGCCATCAGAAGTGACCTGCAGAAATTTCGTGTTTAGTTTTCAGAAAATTTCTGGATAAACTTACGCCTTAATTCCTGGAAATCCTGCAAAATACTCATTATGACTTGATACAAGAATTTGACTCAAACAAATACTAATATGCACATTCATTTAATATTGTTGTGATTCATATTCAATCTCGTTCTTAGAAACAAATTTAGATTTCCCTTACACTTATCTTTTGCAAAATATCTTTGTATGTAGTTAAGACGAAGTTAAAAACAAAATAAAGCATTTTCACAAATTACTTTGAAACATGAGTCACAAACAATAAAAATAAAACATGCATACGCAAACAAATAAATTAAAACAAAACTTGCAAAATTTTCCAGAATTTTGCACATGACGTCGTCAGATTATAATCCGGACGCCATCAGAAGTGACCTGCAGAAATTTCGTGTTTAGTTTCCGAAAAATTTCTGGATAAACTTACGCCTTAATTCCTGGAAATCCTGCAAAATACTCATTATGACTTGATACAAGAATTTGACTCAAACAAATACTAATATGCACATTCATTTAATATTGTTGTGATTCATGTTCAATCTCGTTCTTAGAAACAAATTTAGATTTCCCTTACACTTAGCTTTTGCAAAATACCTTTGTATGTAGTTAAGACGAAGTTAAAAACAAAGTAAAGCCTTTTCACAAATTACTTTGAAACATGAGCCACAAACAATAAAAATAAAACATGCATACGCAAACAAATAAATTAAAACAAACAAACAAACAAATAAAGCTTGGGTTGCCTCCCAAAAAGCGCTTGTTTTTGTTCGAGTCACGAGCCTGACTCTACCCTTATTTAACGGAAATAGGGGAGGTTTTCCCTACACTTAAGATTAAGTGTGGGTGGAAGTAGCGATACACACCCTTAGGGTGGAAATATGCCACGTGAGGAAAGAGTGGTGGATGAATTATATGCTCAAAGATGCGGGATCCTATCATCATAACCTTACCTAATTCAATTGGGTTTGTGGGCGGATTAAGATTTTGTCCTAGATAGGGATCATCTTCTATCAACTTCGAGAGACTCCTAGTTGGGAATCCATCTTGACCTAATAAACCCGGTTTAAACCCATAATGTTTCTTGTGATCAATCGTTAATGGGTGATGTAAACATGTAAGGTCATATTTCACTCCTATATTGGCTTCCTCACTACAAGTCTTAAAGTCTACTACCTTAAATGTAAAACTATCCGGACTATATGGTTTGATGGGTGGATCGAGACCTTTTTCAATTCCTAAATTCACATCTAAATATGGAAGATGAGGTAATGGTTTTGGTTGAGGCTCCGGCTCATCAAAACTAGGAACTTCCTTAAAACTAAAAGAAAGGTTATGACTACAAGTATTCAAACCTATTTCCTCTAGTTGTGTTTCTCCCAAAGGTTCAACTTCAATTGAGGTTCCTATAGCCTCTTCTACTTCTTCCGGGTAAGTCAAGGGAGGTGTGTATGCATCAAGTGATGTTAGGACTTGTGGGGTACTCGGTGGAGTTAGATTTTCTACTCTATCCTCCTTCTTTTTATCCCCAAACAAACTTTTTGCGTGTTCCCTCAATCTTGCTATCAATTGATCCGAAACAACGTTTGTTGGGTTGTCCAATTTTTTAGCGAGTTGGGCACAATCCTCTATAGCTTCCCATGCTTCTTCAGCACTTAATCCCGAAAGGTCTCCATTTGCGGCATGGTCAATGTCCATTTTGGTATAGTGGTTGACACGATGGTAAAATATTTGAATTTGAGACCATAGATCGAAACTATGATGAGGGACTTTTCGGAGTAAATATTTAAAACGAGTCCATGCATCTTAGATAGGTTCATCTTGATGTTGTTTGAACAACAAGATGTCATTTGGAGTGGGTGAATTTCGTGGTCGTTAGTAGACCTAATAAAATAAAATTCAACCTAAACAATAACTATTCCCCGGCAGCGGCGCCAAAAACTTGATACGTGGTTTTGCAACCTTGCAAAAGGTTTTACCTCTCGATATATCTCGAGAAGCTTGCATTCCCCACCAGGCAGTGTACCTGACCGATGTAGTATAGTGTAGTGGTAAGTACCGGGGGATTGATCGTTCTACATGGGGAATAGTGTTCGTTCGGATTGAAACTTAATCTAACTAGGTCTAGAGGTGAGGGACGATTCTTTTTGTATCTTTATATTTTATGGAAAGCAAGTAAAAATCTCGGGTATTGGAAGAGTGGGCAGAATTAGTTGCTAGTCAACTAACCCAAATAACTACAAATGGAATAAAAATAAAATAACAAGAAAATAAATGTGAGAAAAACCTTATATGGAGAGAGACGTGTTTACTAAGATTTCACTACTCCCTAGCTATCTTTCATTAATTGATTAGTTTGTTACAATTGCGTGGATGACGGGTTATATTCCTTAATACCATTCGTGGGGCCGTGTACGATCTTCCCCAACTCTATAAGCTTCTACCTCTTCCTATGTCGAGCCGACAGCTAGCTCCTAACATGGCTTCCTTAGTAGCCACTTTTGCATTAAATACAACCATTAAAATCGTAGTACACATCCGATTCATATTACTTAAGACGTTCAAGCATGTTACCAATTGGAGATTAGCCTGTTTTCTTAAGCCTAACATCGAAATCATTCATCCAACAACAATTAATAACAAACAATCAACCAATAATCAATAGCTAGGTTTCATTAAATCTAAGCAAACACAAATAAACCTAGCCTAGCATGTTAATGTAAAGACAAGCATAAGATAGAATCAAACAACACATAGACATATTGAATGATTATTGGAAGACTTATCTTTAATTAATCATGGATGAAAGAAGGGTTGGAAACCCTTACAAAAAGGCTAAAATTCATCCTAGGGTTTCTGGTGAAGTTCCTCCAAAAGTTCTCTCTTCAATGAATGAAAATTAGAAAACTATATATAGAGAATACAATCTGACGGCGTCACGTTATACATGTGACGCCGTCAACTCGCCGCCAATGCTTCCCTCGGATTGCCTAGATCCAGATCTGACGCCGTCCCCTTTTATTCTTCAATGGCCGTCTCCTCATAGAATGAACGTGACGGCCTAGGCGTCGCAAAGGGTGACGCCGTCACTCTTTAAATCCAAAAAACCTTTCTGGCGTGTCTCGTGTAAACTTCATATCCACCTCTTTCCAGCTTGATTTTGGAGACTTTGTCGTTTTCTTCACTTTTCGCTCCAAAAACGTCCAAAATGCTTCCTTTTCCAGATTTCTTCTCCAAAGTACCTAAAATGACAAAAGGAACGATTTGAGGCAATATTTTCAAATAATCACGACTTAGGGCTTAAATGACCCCTAAAAGCGTAACACTTTTCGCCTCATCATGGACCCTCTACATCAAAAGATAAGTAAGATTATACTCACTCAAAAGGTGTTCGTTACTATTATCAAAAATAATAGTATTGTCAAAAAGTAGATTGTGATTGTAGCAATGGCGGCAAACATTGAAATCGAAAAATTCAATGGGAATAATTTCTCGTTGTATAAATTAAGGATGAAGGCTATCCTTAGAAATGATAAACGTTTGGCGGCCATTGACGAAAGGCCAACTAAGGTGACGGATAACAGTAAATTGGACGAGATGGACAGAAATGCAATTGCAAATCTTCATTTGGCATTAGAAGATGGAGTTTTGTCAAGCATAGAGGAAAAGAAAAGTGCAAAGGAGATTTGGGATCATCTTGCTCGATTGTACAAGGCAAGATCGCTCCACAATAAAAAATTTCTTAAGAGGAAGCTATATGCTCTGCGCATGACGGAATCTACTTCAGTAACTGATCACGTTAATAACCTGAATACTCTATTTTCTTAGCTCACGGCCTTGAGTTGTAAAATAGAGCCACAAGAACGTGCTGAAATTCTACTTCAAAGTTTACCTGACTCATATGACCAACTTATCATAAACTTAACCAGTAATGTTCTTTCAGACTATCTAGTCTTCGATGATGTTGTAGCCGCCATCCTTGAGGAAGAAAACAGGTGTAACAATAGGGAGGACAGACAGACCAGTTCACGACATGTGGAGGCTTTGGTGGTGACAAGAAGAAGGTTAATGTAACATGGCTCAAGTGGGAGTCACAATCATGGTAAATCTAAAGTAGGAAGAAAGAAGAATTTTAAATGCTACAAATGTGGCAAGCCGGGTCACTTTAAGAAAGATTGTCAAGGTTTAAGTACCTCTAATCCTCAGGGAAATTTCACTAGCACTTCAGAAGATGGTAATTGATATGTGTCTAATTACACATATCTTTTACCTTATTTAACCTACAAAAACGAACAAAAATACCCGAAAATACCGTATAATGTTATAAATATCGTTAGAAAGTATTTTTGTGTGTTTTAGGTACAAACGGATTGAAAACAAGGCAAAAGTGAGCAAAACGAAGCATGGATGGGAAAGCGAAGCTTAATGGAGCATTACCAGATCGACTCGACACAATTTTGAAGAAAAATGAAGAAAAAGACAAAAAGTCAAGATCGAATTCAATCCCGGGAATGTGACATGGGGGAGCATGAAAACCAAGCCAAAACCATAATTACCCATTTGCCCTTAACCTTAACCCAAAATGACCAAAATACCCTTAACTAAACCATAATTACCAAAATACCCTTTTACCCCTAAACTTAAATGCAAATTAGTTTTAAAATCAACAACCTTTTTTCAAAATCATTTTCACAACCTAAAATTAGTTTTCAAAATAAAAACTTAACACATTTTTTTAAAGCTTTTTTTTATTAATATTTTTGTTAAGATTATTATTATTATTATTATTATTATTATTATTGTTATTATTATTATTATTATTATTATTATTATTATTATTATTATTATTATTATTATTATTATTATTATTATTATTATTATTATTATTATTATTATTATTATTATTATTATTATTATTACTCCCTCCGTCCCATATTAAATGTCATGTTTGACTTTTCAAAGACTTTTTTTCTCAACTTTGATCTTAAATATTAGTGTTTGTTTAATATAATACTTGATACAAAATATATGAATTGATTAAGTTTTAAATGTATTTTCATTGCGTATAATTTTTAACAAATACTATATAACATAAGCAAAAATATTTAAAGTCAAAGTTTATAAAAAAAAATACTAGAAAAGTCAAACATGAATATTTAATATGGGACAGAGGGAGTATTACTATTATTATTTTATTATTATTATTATTATTATTATTATTATTATTATTATTATTATTACTATTATTCTTATATATATATATATATATATATATATATATATATATATATATATATATATATATATATATATATATATATATATATATATATATATATATATAAACTACAAAAATGTTTTTACAAAAAAAAATCAGTTTCACTAAATCCTAAAACTTAATCCTATATCATAAACCCACTTCACCCATTAACCCATACACTCTCAGCCCAATACATCCCACACACCACTAGCCCACCTCACAAACTAATAACCCAAAACCGTATTATTCAAACTACACCCAAAAACAATAAAAAACACCGCACCCCGTTTTACCCAGTTAACCACCCCCTAAGTCAAACAAACAGAACCCTTCACCAAATTCCCAATTTCCTCGCCAAATCCCATCTCCCAAACCTTTTCCTTTCATCATGGTAATCAATCCCACTACACTACAAGCTCCTTCACATGCTACTTTCCCCCTCCTACAAGCTGGCAATCCTTGGGGTCCAATATTGATCTACGGCTGAAAAGATAAGCTTTGGGACCAAGAAAAAGTGCAAGGCTAAGATTGATTTCCAAGAAGCACAAAGGACTCAAAGGCTTTTCTCACTCTCACAGTAAGCACAAGTGAAACAGGACAACAAGATAGAAACCATAATGCTCTACTATAAATAGTTTACTTTTGAAGCCTTTGAAAGGCATTAGGAAGTAGGGTCTTAGATTAGGTTAGTTAGGTTTAGGAATAGGAGTAGTCTAGTTTTATCCTTAGTTTGGTTATATATATATATATATATATATATATATATATATATATATATATATATATATATATATGTATGCTTATTATGCTACAAATTTAGTTTTATTGTACTCTTTTGTTTAAGTTTAATCCAAGTTTCAGTTTTTTATTCCTGATTAGCATATTTATTTACCTTTATTGATTAATTTTAAAGTTCCTTTATTTATGCCTTTTAAACTGTTCATACAGGCAGATACAAGCTAACATAGCTTGTTGTGAGCTTTTCCCTTCATTTAAGTTGTTTTCAAAAGCATTTACTTCAAGTTTTCAAAATAAATAAAAAAAAAATTGTTCTCAGCTTATTAGCTTATTTCAATGATTATTTCCTGTTCAATAATGCTTATTTACACTTAAAATAGCTTAATATACAGTTGATTTTCATAATTTAGTGTTTTAATTGATTTTCTAGTGTTTATATCAAATTAGTAACTACTTAAGGGAGTGTTTGGGACAGTGAAAATTTTAGTGTTTTAATCACTTAGAGTCATTAAGTTAAATTTAAATCAATGTCATTTGAGTATTTTTTAGCTAGTTAGAAGTGAGTTTTAGTGAATTCTTCAAGTTTCTTAGGATTTCTAATGAATATCAGAATTATAGGTTCAAAAAATTTGTTTCACAGTCTAGATTTGAATTGATAGGTTTAGGTGTTTTTGGTTACTTTTGTTAGTTATTCTTAGTTGCCTTTACATGATTCTTAGGTTTTGAGTTTTAAATTCTACTTATAACTTGTTTCCACCCCATTTGACCCATCCTGCTAAACTGATACAACATTGAAAAGTCCCTAAACAGCATTGTGTTTTTCATTTTTCTTTTTCACAATTTCAACCAAATCTCATGAAATTCTGGAATTACTTAATTTTCTTGCTTGTCTAATTAGATCTAGTTTTTTTTTTTTTTTTTTTTTTTTTTTTTTTTTTATTTTTTATTTATTTATTTTTTTTTAATGAATTTTTTACTAGCTTTTGACAGCCTCTAATATGCCCCCTTAGCTAGTTTTGTTGCAGTCAAGAAAAAGTCCCAACAGCTTGCAGTTTTTTAATTTTAGTTTTTTCAATATTATGTATTTTGCTCTAAAAATTGGTATTTAAGTTATTTAGTAGCTTTTCTAGTTGATGGTATTTTATTTTAATTTTGGTAATTTTTTATCACTACTGTTCATTCCCTTGAAGTTGCCCTTTTAGCCCATTTTCACTTTTGCATCCATATATAGTTTTAGTTTATTTTTCCTTGTTAGTTTATCTTAGATTGCTTATATCAGTTCCTTTTAGCTCATTAGGACTCCCCTAGTATGCCTTATGCTTTATTCCCCCTTAGAGTAGCTTTTTGTAGCTTGCATGTAGCTTGTAAACTTCCATCTGTCAAACATCAAAGTCTTTTTGTTTGGCAATTGTTTATTTGGTTTTTGATCTCTTTTTAATATAGCTTTTCAGTTAGCTTTGGCGTGTTTGTTTGATTATAATAGCTTATTTAGGTTATTAGTTGTTCAGTTTGAGCTTACGCACCCCTAGGTTTGGCTTACAGACCCCTTAAGTTAGCTTATTTGAATTTTAGGAGTAAATCTGTAAAGCTTGGTGTTGTTTAGCTTTAGTGCAAACTGATTAAGCATTCTTAGGCCTTTTATAGCTTTTTCTGAGTTTTACAAAAAAAGATTTTCACAAAAAATTTCATTATTTTCAGTGATTACCATTTTCCGAAACAAGAGAAAAAAAAGTTTCAAAAAAAATGGTGGGAACAAGAATCAAACCTGGGACCTCTATACACTTACAGACACAAACCACACAACACACTACCATAGGCGCCCTAGGGTTTTTCTTGTTACCCTTTGCATTAATAATCCTTTTATTAACTTTCTTTTCATATTTGCTTATTTGTCTTAATTAGCTTAATTCCCGACCTTTTAATAAACAATTGGGTGTTTTTATATTTTTCCTAAGTTTCTGTCTCTATAAAGAAGTTTTAAAAACTTTTCATCTTTTTCAAAAGTCATTTAGTATTTTTAATCATTTTATTTAGTTATTTTAGTAATTAATTCATAATAAAAAATATAAAAGTAAAAAAAAAATTCCCAAAATTTCCTTTTATCTTTTAGAACGTAGGAAAAGAGTTTTTATACCAGTAGAGTTAGTATAGCTCAAATTTCACTTTTTATTTTACGCACTTACGTTATTTTTTGTTTAAACGCGCGTTTTTAGTTTAGATTACGTTTTAGGATAGAATAGTCTTACGTTTTCAAATTTATGGCTTTATTTTACATTATGGGAAAATGTTTTTCAAACCCGTAGCCTTTTAATTTTCAAAAATTTTACGTTTTGGGCTCGTAACGAGCCCGGCTACGGCCCATTTTCATTTTTAATTACGTTTTAAGTTATTCCAAGTTATGTTTTAGGTTTTTACAAGTTCTTAAATAGTTTTTCATTTCTAATTTCAAATTTGTAGTTTAAATTAGGTAGTTGCCCATTTTAGTTACGTTTTTATGTTTTTGCGTTACGTTTTTAGGTTTAAATTATGTTTTAGTTAATTTTTGATTTACGTGCTTTACATGTTTATTTAGTTGAGTTATTTTGAATTCTTATTCGTTGAAATTAGCTTAGAAATCTCAATTTCTCTTTAAATTTCATTCAATTCACCCGATCACGAAATGGTTCTCGATTTCGCATTTCACACCTCACACGGACACGACCCGGGAATATCCAAGACTCCTAGTTTGACTTTGTTTGACTATTTCTCGGTCAAAAAGTCCTTGCACTTATACATATACCATATCATTAGTAATCAGTAATGCTCTGTGTCTTGAAGCAACGGTTGCAAATGAAGGCAGGACGAGATTTGCAAATGTATAGTTGTTCGATACAGGAGCTACTTTTCATATGACTGCAAGAAGAGAATGGTTTCATCAATATAAACCTATCTCTGGAGGTGGATCTGTGTACAATTGCAATGATCATAAACTAAGGATCATTGGAATTGGAAATATCATCGTGAAAGTGCATGATGGTACAGTTCGTACTATTCGGGATGTGCGATACGTGGAGGACCTGAAAAAGAACTTATTGTCTTTAGGACAATTTGATGATCTTGGTTGTAAGGTCGAAATACAAAACAAGATCATGAAAGTTATAAAACGCACGCTTGTACTTATGAAAGGTGAAAAGGTGCCTGCGAATTTATACCAACTGAAAGGAGAGATAATAGAGGAGGAGGAAGCATCTGTTGCTTTACATAGTCCAAGTCATAGAATTGCAATAACATGGCATCAGAAGCTTGGACATATGTCAGAACAAGGAATGAAGATTATTGTTGAAAAGAAGTTAGTTCCTGGCCTCACAAAGGTTTCTTTACCTTTCTGTGAGCATTGTGTTATCAGCAAGCAACATCGCTTAAAATTCAAGACATCAAATTCTAGAAGTGTCTCTGTTCAGAATTGATTCACTCTAATGTATGGCATGCACCGGTTCTATCCCTGGGAGGAGCAAAGTATTTTGTATCCTTCATTGATGAATATTCCAGGAGATGTTAGATGTACTCAATCAAGAAGAAGTCTTTTGTGTTTGAAGTTTTCAAAGTTTACAAAGCGCGGGTTAACTTGATTCTAGAATGAAGATCAAGTGTTTGAGGATAGATAATGGAGGTGAATACGCTGGTGATGAATTTGATACCTTTTGCAGGCAAGAAGGAATCAAAAGGCAGTTCACTACATCATACACACCTCAACAAAACGGAGTGGCAGAGTTAATGAACAGAACCTTGTTAGAAAGAGCAAGAGCAATGTTGGCAACTGTAAGCTTGGAACAATCATTTTGGGAAGAAGTAGTCAATACCGCATGTTATGTGATAAATCGGTCACCTTCAACTATACTTGAGTTGAAGACACCAATGGAGATGTGGACGGGAAAGCCAGCCAACTATTCAGACCTGCATACGAAGTCTTGTGTACATGATGTACAATTCTCAAGAAACTACAAAGCTGGATCTGAAATCCAGAAAATGTTTGCTCTTAGGGTACGCTGACGGAGTAAAGGGGTATCGCTTGTGGGACCCCACTACTCACAAAGTAGTCGTCAACAGAGGTGTTGTCTTTATGGAAGACAAAATTCAAGAAAATGAAAAAGGTGATAGCACTACAAGAGAAACTTATTTTACTTAAATTTGCAATACCATTTTGGGACCTATTTTTGTAAACTCTGAATGTTTTAATGATCAAACGATGTATTTTCAAAATGACCCTTTAGGTCGTTCAATATAACTGTAACTGGGATGCTTTGGCAGTCACCCCCAGGTATTCCATTCCGCTGCTAAAACAGGTATTTTGGGGGTGTGACAGATTGGCATCAGAGCTAAGGTTATAGCGAACTAGGATGTATCATGGACCCTAGACTATAACCACATCATCATAGCATCTCATCATTTCATCATAAGTGCATATTTACAACACATGTTGTTTCATGCACACTATGCGAGTTATTTATACTTATACTCATATATAATTATTTTGACCTGGTTCACAAGTGACGCGTCTTCACCCAACCACCCTGTGATCATCTTAGCAGACTCGGATATCGAGGATGCTTTTTCATCCATTAATACATCTACGCCACCACCAGTTGCACTTACACCACCATTAGCACCATTGATTTGTCATGGGAACAGGGTTTTCCTATCATTCAGCCCATAAATAGAGTGCCGTTTAGTAGGGTATTCAGACTTAATCTTAATGGACCTATTAGGATGCTTATTGCAAGGAAGATAGTATGTTTTCTTTCCCTCACTAGTAGGGCACTCACTACTCATGTACTACCACCACCATCGGCTACTTATAATACTATTGGTCGTCCCAATGTGCATACTTTAGTTTCACCATCATCTTCTAACTCACCAATAGGATTTCATCATCATCAATTTTATTCTCATTATCTAGATCACCACCAGCACCATCACATCTCAGAGACCCTACACCCATATATGACTTGCCGCTTAAAAAGCACCCACTATTTTGACATACCGTTACCATCTACCACACATTAGACCACGTTACAGGATTGAGGTTGGTGAGAGTTTACTAGCCTCTACTACTAGACAACCTACAACTCTTCATCGCCAGATGATGACCTCTGATTATTTGAGATTACACACGAGTGTTTGGACGATACACTATGAATAATATCACAAGCCTCACAAACACAATAAGAACTGCAACAAATCGCCTAAGGATGGCATCTATCACAAGGACTCTATACTATCTTAGATAATATCGAATCATACCACTATGAATAATATCACAAGCCTCACTACCCTAGTTTTCGTGTTTCGGAGATAATAACAATTCAAGTAAGTCAAGGTCTAATTAAATTTTTGTACAAACAAAAAGATTTCTTGCAAACCTTACTAAGTACGACAAATTATTGATTCTCAATGGTTGGATTAAAACTCATTTTGTTTAAGAAACAATCTTCTTGAATTTCCTTTTTTCAAAGACATATATGTGAGATAGTATTTTTTTTTATCAAAGTACAAAATGTTTCGTAGTCACGTCTTTTACATGACTATACTCGCTACAAACTTCAAATAAAGTCACTCCAAAATACATTTATGATCAAATTTTCATAATGTTTCACTCAAATAAATGTTGTTAACAAATTTTAGAAACCATATCTCCAAGAAGGAACACACATAACTCATGAACGAATCTCAAAAGCAACCACTATACCTACTTACTATTTGACCTTAGAAGCGAAAGAAACACCTCTACCAGAGATTGCCAATATTGATACACCATGCTTCAACACCACTGCTTCAAATTACAACTTTTTCTCTCATTCCATATGATAAGACCCTCACGTTAGTATAAGTTCGTTGGATTAAAAGATCAAGGTACAATTAATCAACAAAATTTTATTCTTTTCGGAGATCAATATAGCTTAGTCACCTTAGGATAAGACCTCATTTTCATGAAAGGATATCGAGAAGTTTCACCTGATCAAAAGGCATTTAGCTTTCATTCATGGCAAATTAAACATCATTCGATGTGGTACCTACTTGACTCAGACCACCCGTACAACAATTTCTATTCTTTACACATCTTAGTCATGCCTAGAGGGATTAAGCATTTGAACCTGCGAGCTTTACCTAGTATAAATTCTCGAATACTTCAAATCATTGGAACCAATTTCTACCCTATATCCTGTAACATATAGACTATCCTCTTCAGTTGACTGTAGATGCCTTAATGACACGTTCATCTTTCACGCTCTCAATATCACTACCATATTCTCGACCACTTCATAATCATAAACCACTACCCTGTTATGAAGTAAGATATTTACATTCTTTAAATAGTGAATTAGTAGACTATTACCATTCCATAAGATTCACCCACGTATCCAATAAACCATTCAACGAATTTTATTCCAAGCTATTTTACTACCATATGGGGAAAATGTTTTACATAATTTTTAAAATAAGCTATTTCATTGCCACCCTATAAATTGTTTTTTTCGTCATTACAGCAAGTATTTACTATTATTACGCGAAACAATTTTCATGTTACCATTGAAATGAAATATCTAAGATACCATTTTTCAGAACAATACGTTGAACACCATCTAAAACTTTTGAGAAAAGTAATGCTATTTTGAATAAATCAAGCATCGCATCATTAGTCCTCAATTATACATAGCCTGATCACCTATGTATAATTCAGGAAGGATTATGCCATGAAGAAAATAGTTACATTTCAAAGAATTGTTAATAACAATCTTCATTTAAAAGCTTTGTAAACAAATAAACTCTTTCATAAACATCTCTTTTTGACAAACCCTCCCTGGATACTTACCCCACCTGTCACTCACGCAGCCATTAAGTTGGATTTTTACATTGACTTCTCTAGGAAAGACTTTCCATACCATTTACAAAGAGGATTCCTTGATACAAGAAAAACAATGAAAGGATTACAGAACCACTAACCTGGACTAGAAGTATACAGTAAGACAATTCATAACTCAACAACAATCCTAAGATACCACGAGACCATCCGAATCACCATCTCTGACCTAGTTATAAAATTCTATCATTCAAAGGTACTAGCTAGACTGAGTTACAGGATTGAACACAATGTGAATGTACGCTAAGCAACACTATAGAAATAAACCAAGCCTCCTAACCAATACTGTAGAGAATTTCAATTAAACATGGCCTCATCCAAACGTAAACTTCCCTGCAATGAGTTTTCACCAAGGATAATTGAGTTGAATTAAGGATATCGATATAAGTTCCCCTAAAGCATTGTGTTCTCTGGAAGTTCTAGATAACCTCACTTTCATGCAGCGAAAGGGATCAGACCCGAACATATCTCCTCATCTACATGTGAAAATAGAACAGACATTCATCGACATAGTAACAATTGATACCTTCATTTTGCCAACATGATGACAATTTCAACGATATACCATTTCAAGACTTAATGTGTGTTTGAATACCTAGCCTTGTAGTTTTTCCTGATACCACCAATAGGCATTATCCAACATCAGGAACTAAACGTTAGACATCTATGCATTTATGCGAACATTACCTATCCTACCATTTTATCCTTGTTAGTGCTTTCACTTTTAAATGAAGTTGATTTAAAAATTGTGTTTATACAAATCACATATCTCGCAAAAAATAATTTTTGAAGTACCTATTGGGACAAGTACGATCCTTTTTAGTCAATATTAAGCAAAACCATCGTACAATGAGAAAATTATAAACATCAAACTTTGGTAAACAGCCATATTCACAACATGTTTGAAAACAGTTTCGCATTAAATAACTACTGAATTTTGAATCATCAAGAAAAATATTACTTAGTAAACCATTTGCTCAATTTTCTAAATTCGTTTACCCAGAAAAAGATTACGAACAAAACTCAAAATCGCGAGACAAATTTTGAAAACCAATCACCATACTACATCGCTTATGCATTTAGGGTTTTGTGATTTGACAACAAAGAACCTTGGAATATGTGATGAAGGAAATTAGTAGGGACATCATCAATCAATTTCAAACTTCAGTAATGGAGACCAGGCACCATAGGCAAAAAAATACACATTTCTTAGCATTCGTTAGAACAAAACACAAGGAATCAAAACTGTTACCCATACTCTATCTTCTTCAAATAGTGCCCTTTTTGAAAGGCATAACGTTGTGAAATTAGTCACGAGATTCATTGTACCCACATTTCAATTATTCCTGATAAAGGTAATCGATTCACCTCAAACTTCTAGCAAGCATTTTAAGATTTCCTTCGGAACCCAATAAGATATAAACACTGCCTATCATCCTTCGACCAATCGTCAGAGCGAGAGAACAATTCAAACATAGGAAGATATGCTCAGAGCATGAATGATTGACTCTAGAAATGGTTGGACTAACCATTTACCATAAATCAAATCCATCTACAACAATAGTTATCACATAAGCATAGGGACTACACCATCTGAGACACTCTATGGTCGAAGTGCCAACATCCATTGATGGACCGAAATTGGAAAAGCCCAACTCACTAGTCCAGACACATTCATGATATAACCAAGAATTTCCTACAAATCAAGAATCAGTTACAAGTTCGTTCAGTTGTAAACCCTTAGAATTTCAAGTTGGTGGTAGGGTCATGTTGAAAGTTCCGCCTAGGAAAGGCATGATACCATTCAGAGAAATGCAGGAAGTTAAACCAGAGGTACACCGGACCATTCAATATATCAGACAGGGTAGGCCAGTGGCCTTGAGACTTGAGCCTTTGTCAGAAAACAATAGGTTACACAAACATGTTTCACATTTTTTTTTCAAATCTCAAGAAATGTCTTTCAGATTAGTCACTCATGATTCCATTAGAAGGAATCCAACCCAATGACAAACTCAAACCTTGTAGGAGAACTAATAGAAATCATAGACCGTTAGGTAGGACAATGAAACAGAGTCGAATTCCTATCATGAAATTTTGCTGGAATTCTCGAAGAGGACCCGAGTTTACTTGGGAACGGGAAGACCAAACGCGACTCAAGTATCCACATCTTTTCACCGAGTACACTCCATAGACCAACACAAACTGAACTTTGGGACAAAGTTCCTTTTAGAGGGGAAGACTGTCACAACTCGTAAACGTTGAAATTTCATTATTCATCTCAGAAAGTTACGATTCATCATTTACTATTCACTGATCACTATTCATCATTTTCCAAGTCAGTTTGAGATTCTATGAAGTGTTTCAAAATTTCACTATTCACAAAATACTATTCATTCCCGGAGGGAAATCACTATTCACATTCTTCATGTGTCTTCTCGTAAACCTAGTTTACGGGTATTCAAATTCGCATAACCAGTGTGGTTTAGCTGCGATTGATGCATCATCAGTAGGGACATTTCATATAGACTAGAGTAGTCTACATATCATCAGTAACATCATCAGCACATTAGATCATGCACGGATACGCATTATTTCAATTTACGTATGCTTAATTTGTAATTAACGTTACCACTCAGTTTTTACTACTAACATATACCCATTACTCCCGACTATGATCCTAACACATTTTCGTACTCATTATAATGATATAAGAATTATATTATAAATTTACCCGGTGTTTTCAAATCAACTGCTACGTTTTTTGGTCGGAGCTTAAAACTCCGTCGATTTGCGTTATTTCAACCCGATAATTATTTTAACACCCGATTCTCATCAGGAATATAATTTTATAATTTTTACAACGTCGTCACATTTTATTTGGTACCGTTAAAATTCATTTCTAGCAAAATCGGTACCCGGTATCCCCTAAAACTAATAATATCTAACCTAAACTACACAATATCTCATTCAATCTTGCAAAAGTCCTACAAAACTCTTACATTATCTACACCCCCCATTCCAATCATCTTACATCTTGAAAATATACACTAACTCTCGTTAATGTTAGTCCTTTATGTCTAGACCAAAATAATATATCAAGACTTATTAGATATTTTCATTCATTTGTACAAGTATTCTACAAAGTAACTAGCAAACTTTTTCTTCTCTTTCTTTCTCTGTATATGGATCGGCCACAACAAGAACACAAGAGGAATCCACCATTTTTTTCAAGATTCAAGTATTTATCAAATCCTAGTAGTGATCTAGTTTGGGTTTTGAAATAAAAACCACAAAGATTAAATGGGTTTTCATCACCATCTCTTAATAATCATCACAAGTAAGTTACTAATCATTTTTCTACTCTTTCAAACTATTACTTGATGTATTTTTATGAACTAATAACAAAACAGGCAAGTATGTTATGATCCATACCACTTTATTTGATTTTTACTACATATAATGGGTTTTTGATTTTCCTATGACTATTCCCATGAAACCCACCAAGGTTAGTGTTGTTTAGGACCCCCATGACACTCTAAGAAGGTGTATGGTAGGATTGAGTACTTGTTGAGTTGATTTGAAGTAGTTTGGTTAAGTTTTGGACAAGTTATAAACTAGAAAAATGAGTTTTAAACACTATTAGAAAGTTGCTGTCCATTTTTGCAAAACGTGGAAACATCTGGTTGTATCATCACTTCAGGTGAGTTTTCATAGCCCCGATCATTGCACCATCATTACACCATCATTGTATCATCACTTCAGGTGAGTTTTCATAGCCCCGTTTTCAATTCAATATTTTGATTTCAAATCCCACGGGGGAGATACATTGTATCATCATTTTTATACGGGCCTAAGTATCAAATCATATGAACATTGCTTAAGTTACCTAGCTTCCTTGTTAAAGTCCCCTATTTATTTATCATGGACCTTTAATTATGCGTAAGCGAGAGTGAGTGGATAGATCTATTGAGGGTGACGCCTCCATCCGTGGTAGTTATACCAACAGTCAAACGGATGCATTTCATTTCTGTCATATTAGAGTGTTTGGCAGGACACTCTAGAGGGGCATATACTTCATCAGTCTAGCTTCGGGGTCATGAGCGTAAGAGCCAATGTACAATTTTATTAATTATGTGACATTTTGTCATGCACTTTATACTTGAGGTTACCGCACAACATTTCATTTTATAAACCTATGGATCTCACCAACATTATTGTTGACCGTTTTAGCAATGTATTTTCAGGTAATTAAGGTAGCTCATGTGGCATGCATTTGGACCTACCAGGAGTCGCGGAGCCGATGCGTCTCACTTTACATATATTTTCTGCACTTATGAAACGTTTGATCTTGTTGAACTTATTTTACTTAAATTTGCAACACCATTTTGGGACCTATTTTTGTAAAATCTGAATGTTTTAATGATCAAACGATGTATTTTCAAAACGATAATTTAGGTCGTTCAATATAACAGTAACTGTGATGCTATGGCAGTCACCCCCAGGTATTCCGTTCCGCTGCTAAAACATATATTTTGGGGGTGTGACATACACCAACAGCCCTAATGCTACATGATCTAGTGTAGCACGGTTACATCCTAACAGGAATCATAAGATCCTTGGGGCTAAACACAAATCAATAAGTCTAGGCGTTTACATGAAAGATAAACGGACTTCCCCTTAAACCATGCTATATCACCAAGGCTCTTCAAGTTGCAGCTTCCAAGTAAATCTTTTTATTGCTCGAGGTTGGTTAGACCTCATCTAGGGATTACACAATAATAAAGATAAATAACATGTACGCAGCGGAATAAACAAAACATCTTTATTATTGCTACAAGGTTTCTCGTCATCATCTCTACTCTAACATACACCAACAGCCCCAATGCTACGTGATCAAGTGTAGTACAGTTACATCCTAACAGGAATCATAAGATCCTTTGGGCTAAACACAAATAAACAAGTCTAGGCGTTTACATGAACTATATGCCCAAGACACGTACACACACTTTCCTGTATTTTACATTGTGACACACATATAAAACCTTTCCTTGTATTCTCTTCATATAATAGAGAACTAGGGTTACAAAATACTACGAAGGACTACATTGAAATAACTTCTTTGTAAAACAAGTCCCTTGTCTTTTGCATTCTTCACCTTGTCATCATAAGTCCTTCATCTTTCATATTTTGTAAATATCAACTCAAGCATAAATCCCAACAATCTTCCCCTAGTTGATAGAAAAAACCAAGTAATCACGAACTTCCCCTGAAGCTAATATATATGAAAGATAAAGGAACTTCCCCTTAAACCATGCTATATCACCAAGGCTCTTCAAGTTGTAGCTTCTAAGTAAATCTTCTTCCCCTTTTTGGCATCATCAATTAGGGGACAAATGTAAGCAACCTTGATCTTCACAACCACGAATCAATATTATACGTTCAATTCATCTTTCCAATGTTTCAAAGTCGCCCACCATTAAGTTTTCCGCATCTATAAATGTACTTGAAACAGTAGAAATCCAAACCATCAGTAGTAATAACAACTAGCAGTAGCAAAAAACTTCACCTCGATGTAGCATATAAATGGTTAATCATTTGAACACTTAAGCTTTCCCTGATACCCATATGTTACCCATTTCTTGAATGTAGGCTATATGTAATAATTATTGATGAAGAAAACTAAGTATTACCAACTTGATGCTGAAGTACAACAATCCAAACTCATGTCTTAAATATAACTTCGAACGTATACCCAAAATGATGTATAAGGAGACCGCAATCCCTTGACAATAAACATTAAGTACAATAACGTAATTCCTTCAAGTGTTTGTCAATTCGTAGTTATAATTAGAACACTGACCCGAATAATTCCACTTCAACGTCAAATAGGTGATAAAAGCCTTTCTTCGTAATTAATTGAGCAATAAGAACGAACCGTAAATCTTAAGAAATGAAAAATCAAACCCAAATATTTCTTGTGTGTGTAAACTAAGAACTCACTTTTGTGTATGTGATATACCTATCATCAATTGTAGTAGCACCTGACTCACTACCAAAAACCTCTCATGATAGCAGACTTACGCACATCCCATGAAGGTTCTACGTTGCCCATGTTTCCATCAGTAGTAGTACAAAAACAATCATGTAAATAAATAAAGACCTGTATATTCTTCCAGCAAACAACACTAAGTGTAAATAACATAAACATACAGTAGTATTATCTTGCACGAACCACAGTAGACACTCAAAGCAATGAGCATCATTAATCATGAAACGGAGCAGTGGAAATGAACAAGGCAGCAGTGGTAATATGTTGAGCTCAGCAGTGGAAACTGAGCATAGTGAGCAGTGGAAACATATTGCATAATCAGTGGAAACCATGTTCATGAGCAGTGGAAATAAAGAACTAGCAGTGGTAATATTCTTAAGGAAATTCGTTCTAAAAAAAATATTATGAAGGAAACACTGTAGCAGTAGTAAGGTTTAAGGAACAACAGTAGACTTACTATCCAATAGTCTTTACCAGTAACCTCAGTAGTCTTACTTCTAACACCAGTGACCATGTTAACTGCTAATCAATCATACCAAAACTCTTCAATTCCATGGCATAAAACAATATCTCCAACGTCACACTTAAAATTTCGACCAATGAAGTTACTTGCAACCAATGACAAATAAATCCGACACAATTAATATAGCATCGAATCAACAATCTGCTATATTCTCCACAACTGACGCCAATATATTCCATATAATTATAATTCACTGATCCATCATCACCAATAAACAAACCTATACTCTATGTCTCGTTATCAGACATACAAACATCAGCATCAGCACAACATTATACATCGATCATTACTGCTTCTCCATATTCGAAATGTGTGTTCCTACTAGGGTTAATTGCATCAGATCAGAACCTCTAAACCAACGAGTTGAAAAGAAACCCTAAAATCTCAAATCGACATGGATAACAAGCTAGGGTTTCAATGTGTTAGGGTTCTATAAAATCTTTAGTTTTCTGTTAACACAAGTCTTAAACCAACTTCTATGATGATGGACACCATCAGATAAGAAAATTTGTAAATCAAAAACCATAAGAACCCTAACCTGTGTGATTAACAGAAACCCTAACAAATCAATCATAAGGACAACACTTCAAAGTGTCACTAAAAACCCAATATCATCAAAAATCGATCATACACATCCATAGCTACTTTCTTTCATGAATTTTAGATACCAAGAAACATATAAAAAACTTCCATGAGGATTTAACGCAAGTAAACATGAATTCCAAGCAGTTGAGATCATAGACCCTAAAAATTCGAAACAATATACCTCTCTACGCAACAGGTTTCAAAAAATTATCTTTTTACTGAAAGCTCATATCGAAGATCCCTCCGGTAGAACTCTTCCTTGATATGTTAAGAACCTCCAGTAAATATTTTATCCCGATCCAACGGTTAACAAAGAAGATATTTCCTGTTGAAAACTGTCCTGCAATGAGTTACGAAAATTGAAACAAATTCGAATTTTTCTTCCATTTTCGACAAACCAAACCTTGTTTAATCCCACGATCACGAGCCCCATGTCTCTGATACCACATGTTGAGATCATTTATAGCTCGAGTTTTGTTAGACCTCATCTAGGGATTACACAATAATAAAGATAAAGAACATGTACGCAGCGGAATAAACAAAACATCTTTATTATTGCTACAAGGTTTCTCGTCATCATCTCTACTCTAACATACACCAACAACCCCAATGATACATCCTAATAGGAATCATAAGATCCTTGGAGCTAAACACAAATCAACAAGTCTAGGCGTCTACATGAACTATACGCCTAGTGATGCGTAGGGATTGCACCAGGCTTTACCTCTCGAGGGATCTCGAGAAGCTTACAACCCCCACCAGGCAGTGTACCAGATCGATGTAGTATAGTATAATGACAAGTACTGGGGGATTGATCGTTCAGCTAGGAATAGTGTTGCTAGGATTAGAAAACCTAAAGACTAGGTCTAGAGATGAGGGATGATTCTTTTTGTATTTTTTAGTTTTTATGAAAGGAATTAAAAATCTCGGTTTTGAAGGAGTGGGCGGAATTAGTTGCTAGTCAACTAACCCAATTACTAAAGATGCAATCAAAATAAAATACTAAAAATGAAAATAAACTAAGTTAAACTAGTGGTGTGAGCAATATATGGGAGAATTGTGTTTACTTAGATTTCACTACTCCCTAGATATCTTTTACAGGTTAATTACTTGTTACAGTTGCGTGGATGACGGATTGTATTCCTTAATACCATTCATGGGGAGGCGTACTTACTTCCCCAATCCTATATGCTCCTACTTCACTCCTATGTCGAGCCGGCTAAGAAGCTCCAAACATGGGATCACTAGAATTCGCTCATGCATTAAATACAATCATAAAAACCTAGTACACATCGGTTCATGTTTCTTAAGACGTTCAAGCAAGTTACACAATGGAGATCTGCTAGTTTTCTTAAGCCTAACATTGAAATCATTCATCCATTACAACTATAAACAAGCAATCAACCTATAATCAACATCTAGGTTTCATTACATCTAAGCAAACACATGAAAGATCTAGCCTAGCATGTTAAAATCAAGACAAGCATAAGATATATATTCAAACAACACATAGACATATTGAATGAATTGAAATAGGACTTATCTCAATTGAACATGAAAGGTTTCAAGGGGTGAAAACCCTTGAAAATACTGTAAAAAATGACCTAGGGTTATTAGGGTTCGGCCCTAGAATTCTCCACACAAGTTCCTCTTTTAATGAATGAAAAATAGAAAAGTATATATATATATTCTGTGAGGTGACGGCGTCAAGAACAAATTTCTGACACCGTCATCTCGCCGCCAAATAATTTCTCGGACTGCCTAGATCTGGGTTTGACGCCGTCATGTGTACTCCTTATGCAGGCCGTCACCAAAAAATACTCTTGACGCCTTCAGGTTTTCTCTGGGTCGTCATGGATTTTACTCCTGACGCCGTCATAATTTCTTTCTTGACGCCATCAGGTACTGTTCTCAGCATGGAAAATTAAGTCTTTGCCGTTTTCTTCACTTTTATGCTCCAAAAACGTCCAAAATGCTTCCTTTTCCAGAATTCACTCTCAAAGTACCTAAAATCACAAAAGGAACGATTTAGGGCAATATTTGATCAAATAAATTCAATTCCGGACTTAAATGACCCCCTAAAAACGGTTTATTTTTCGCCTCATCATATACCCTTACACTTGAGATTTGCTTGTCCTCAAGCAAATGCGCTTTTATTCTAGTCAAAATACAAGTTAGGGGTCATTTAACACTAATATAAAAGTAATTACAACAAATAATCATTCCACTAAAGACCAAAGACAAGCACGGAGGTCATATACTAGCACCTCACAAATAGTGTTTAGATACTCACATCTCTCGGGTGTAATAAAGTATATATCACAATATGGAAATGGAAAACATCTTTCACTACCTGTCATAGCAAAATAGATTACCATAGGCTTGGGAAAGGATCAAACCTCCACCACATGGCGTAAGCACCTAGGATAAATGATCAAAGAGGTCTTTTTAAAGGGTTGTAACGTTAGGTGTAGGGATATGGAATACACGGTTTTGTTGGATATAGGCAGTCTTTACTGGTGGCGAGTTAACAATCTTTGTCAATTACATGTACAATATGGCGTTGCTAAGCCAAGACTAGACTCGACTTAAGCTAATAAATGAAAAATAACAAAAAGATAAAATGAACATAGAATGAAAAGGGATGGTAGCCCGTATGTTTTTTTTTTTTTTTTGCATACACTCTTACCCTACCATCCAAAATAATACATCATAGGGAATGAACATTCCCCTTACACTTGAATCTTTACATACTTTACAATAAACTAATCTAATGACTCGAATTAAGAAAATCAAAGCACTTGGAGTACTTTTAAGATTAACGTACATACGGGGGTAATAATATGATGTTCTTCCCCATTACTCCATAAAATAAGTACTTTACCCATGAGTCCCAATCGTCCCAAAACAATATGTACAAGGATATGACTCGACTTAGCAACCATGTAATCAATTATATAATTAACTAAGGGTTTAACAAATAACAATAATGCACTAAAGATGAGTGCATACACGGAAGGCTAAGGCGATTTGGGTGTACATTTAAGTGGGGTGTAACAAATTCTTCCTTTAAGTAAGATGCTTAAAGTTAGAAATGAAAAGATAGGCTCGGAGGGGTGTACTAGGGGTTTCGTGTACTAAAAATGAGTACAACGCTAAGGGTGTGGGGAAAATTAGTTAACTTAACTAGCCAAGTAATATGACTTAAATGGTCAAGTAATTATGATACGGGTTTAACACAAGGGTGATCCTAATGCCTCTTATCATGTAGTAAATCCTACCACACGAATGTAGTCTCACTAGCGGTCTCGGGATGCATCACTAACGCAAGTTCTAGAATCTAAATGCTACCGGTACACTCATAAGCACTAATAGTAAATGCTTTTCCTATCAAATGTAAAGGCGAACCTCACATATTTGGGAGGAAAATTTTTCTGAATAGTACGGTTTTGTGCTAGTCATACAATCTCCTATCCATGAGACGCTTGCTATGGCTAAAGTTTCACTCCTAAATGTTGTAAAAAATTTTAATTTTGGCGCTAAAATTGCACTAACAAGTATTTCTCATAGTTTTATTACACATCTACTATCAAACAAACAAACTCAAGTGAAAGTGTATCTGTAAGGTATCATCATTTTACCCTCCCCTTACACTTAGGATGAACATTGTCCCCAATGTTCAAGTAAAGAATGTAAAAGTGAAATAAGTAAAACGAATGAAATCAAATACTCCCTTGATTCGCTCGGTATGGATAATAAGGTGGTCAGGTTAGATCTTCCTCCATGAAAATGAACAATCAAAGCTTCCCTTCCAGAATATAAATCATCTTCTTGTCATACATAACCTGTAAAACCTGAGAAAACAGACAAGGCAACCTCGCATAAAATCGTTGGCAATCTACATATGCTAACAAATCCTAGAAAACAAAATAAGATATAATGCTTGTGGAATGATGTTTGCAGATTTCCTGGAGATTATACAACTAATGATTCAACAAAAACTTTAAGACTCCGTAAGAAAAAACAAAACTGGTAAAATTTCCAAAATTTTACATGTGACGCCGTCAGGAATTTCTTCCTGACGCCGTTAGAAGTGACCTGCAGAAATTCTCATGTTAAGTTTCCGAAAAATTTCTGGAAAAACTTCATCCTACTTCCTGGAAAATCCTGCAAAACATCATTATGACTCAATTCAAGCATTTGACTCTAACAAATACGAATATACATGTTCACTTAATATTGTGGAGAATCATGATCGGTTTTGTTTCTTACAAACATATTTGGGGTTTTCCCTTACACTTATCTTTTGCAAAATACCTTTGGATGAAGTTAAGACTAGGCCAAACAACAAGGTAAAGTATTTTCACTATTTTAGTTTTGAAACATGATCTACCAACAATAAAAACAAAGCATGCATACGGAAGCAAATAACAAACAAACAAAAATAAAAATCACACAAAATGAAGAATGAGACCATAAGCACATCCTATTATTACTAATTAACGTTAGCACAAAGATAAAAATAAAAATTATCCAACAAAGGCCATAACCTAAACTATTACAATTCAAATTGTTTCAAATTACATCACCATCAATAAATTGTTCAAACATAACAGACATCAAGACAGATCATTGTGGAGGGGGACCATAACGGTAGTCATAACCAAGAGGGAGGTGCCCAGTGTACCCGTAGGGAGGGTAGTCCATCTCACGATCGGGGAATGGGTCAATTTGCAGCTGGGGCTCGATCTGATCACGGGTGGAGAGGTGCTGCATCTGGCGGATTGTATGATCATACATCCAATCAAAGCGCTGGTCAGTGGTGGTCTGCCATGCGTCCACCTGACCCATCCATCCCCCCTGGTGTGCCTGCCAGTCTCCCCGACTCATGTGTCGGTAGTAATCAGCAGACCCAACCTCATAATCCCTGAACTGATGCTGCCGGGGCGCTCCCTCATCATCATCACCATCATCCTCAGCACCATCAGGTCCTCTTGCCATGTACCAGGTATAGGACCCATCCACCAGCTGCATCACGATGCTCATCTGCCTGAGGGATTTAGCCCTCACCACCCTACAAGCCCCGCAGTCGCTCAAGTATCCCATGATCTAGGGAACAAGCAGCCCATAAGATCGAGCCAACCGGGTCACGAACATCCCCCCATACACCTTGTCAATATCCCTCTCCCCCACACTGGTCTTCAAATAGTTGGCTACCCAAAATGGGATGTTGCAGTAAACACCCGCTGAAAAGATGGTATATAGGTAGAAAAGATCTGAAGCAGTGACACGGTGAGTGGTGCCATGACGCCCCGACAAGTTGTATGTGATGCACCTGTGGGCTAACCTGATCATGGGGTCCCTTATTGAGGCTGCCTCAGTAGTCGAGGTGTACACCCCGTTCCCAATACTCGACCAAAAAGTGGCGCACCTCATCTCATTCCTCACAGTCTCCCCATGCAATAACCTCTGCATAAAACCTCCCTCAACAGCCTCCTCCCTAGTATACAAACCAATCCTCCACCCAAACTCAGTAATCGAACATGATCGAACCTCCCCTCCTAACCTAAAGTAAATAGTGGTACCCCCCATATCTGTCCTGGCCTCTGCCAAATCAAAGTGAAAAGTCGCAAAGAACTCCCTAACCAACTCACTATACACAGTCTCCCTCATCCTGAACAATCTCTCCCATTGAGGACCCGTAAACCCATCGGTTTGGATCCTCCCCAAAAACTCAGCCTCCAGACCTTGGGATCTCAGACACTCCCAATCAATCACAGCACCAGCATCAATGTGGTGATTAACAAGCTCCGTGTACTTAGTTGTAGCGGCGTCATTGTCAAACTCACCCCAACTGTGGACCATTTCCCCATAGTTAACTTGTTGGGACCTAGATGAGCTACCACGGTGTTGTCGTAATCGCTTGCTCATTTTCATGGAAAAAGATAGAGTGGACGAAAACGATTAGAATGAGAATTTTATTGGCTTATGCTGTCAGACACACCTGACGCCGTCAGGAAGGAGATCCTGACGTCGTCAGACCCAGCAGAAATCGAACCATGAAATTACGAGGGAAAAATCAATTTTCAAACTCTAAACCCATTACCCAAACACTCCTTTATGCAGAAAACATGGGTGGGGGGTCAAAAAATCCATGGTGTGAAAGATTTTTCCTTAATTAACGCATGATTCAAGTAGAATAACATAATCTAATGGTAACCTCATGATTACTAATCATCAAAGGGAAGGCATTACGATTTATCAAAGATGGGTCAAAAATGGGGTTTCGGATGATAGGGGTTTTCAAAATTGGTTGATCCTAAGGACAATTGAACGAAAAAGAGTGAAGAAAAATTACTTACCAAGTGGAGATTTGTCACGGAATATGTCGGATTGGATGATGGAGACTCGGAGGTGGAGCAGAAATTTGGGTGTGATTTGTGGGGTATGAGTTGAAAGTAATAGAGTTTGGGTTATTATTGCTAAGATAGCGAGGTGACGGCGTCAAGAGTTAACATCTGACGCCGTCAGATGCCCGCATCAGGAATAAAAAGTGGTAATTCCAACTTCAGTCCCTGCACTAGTGTGAATAGCCAAACATAAGTAAAAACTATTGTAACCACCCGTACATTTCCAGACTGATTTTAAATAAAAATTATATTTATTATTTCCTAAGTTTCACTCTTTGACGTTTCCAAATTTATTTGAAGCGAATACGAGAAGTTATCTCGTAAAGCATGGAAACTAACACACAACGCGTACCGGCACAACCATAACTCGACGAATATTCTAATGTGATTTTTATATTATTTACGAAAAACTGGTCGTGTGAATATTCATTATTATTGGAAAAATTACTTTTAAAAGCAATGGTGTAAATTTCTTGTCCAAAATCAAATCATTTTCAAGCCTAAATGAGTCCCGAGCTTCAATTTTATAAAAGATTACAAACTTTATGGTGATGGTCTTTATACTTAATTTATACTCACGCCCCCCATCTTTCCCCAACTTGATAAATACATTTTGTAACTTTTGGGGGCTATATAATACCTACTTATAACTCTCCTCATCATTTTTAACCAACCCTAAAATGCTCTCCCTCCTCTCCCATTTTCCCAGCCGCCACCCTCCACAATCCGGCCACCCAAGGCTGCCGTCGACCACCACCACTGAAACCACCACTCCCTCATCTTTATTTCATAGTTTCCTTGAAGATCCATGTATTTTGAAGACCCTTTTTAGTATAAATCGGGTTGTTTGTGCTTTTGAATTCGGATCCGTGTGATTCAATCACATGCATGTGTAGGTTTTTGACTAACTATCATTTCTATACTTTTACTTTTCGAATTGGATGGTTAATTCATAAGATACAAATTTTTGTAAATTAATCTATGAATCGAGAGCTTAAATCTCTCAAACAAATCATACTTAATGTATATATATTTTTTAAAAGTTGATAGTTAAACTTTGGTGGTTGATTTGGTTAAATAAATGATTTTTACTAAAAAGCTTATTTTGGGCTTTTAGCTTAATTTACAGCTTATATGCGAGCTTATTATTCTTTTTGTTTCTTTTATTTTTCTTTGGTTCGAAACCCACATAGGGTGTTTTGGTTTAATTTATTTTCTTTCCCTTTTGTTTATTTGATAAGCTTGTGACTTATTTTGGTTTAGTTTGTTTAAGCTTATTTTCGGACTTTTGGCTTATTGTTGTTTGTTACTCTCAACCCACACCAATAGCCAAAAGGGTCTGTTTGGATCTGCTTATATTTCAGCCCAAGAGGGGCGTTTGATTTGCTTATTTTCTGCCCATAGGGGTGTTTGGAATCATTTTATACTAATTATAAGCTGTCATAAATTCATTCAGCATGAACAGTGGCCATAAAATATTTTTTACACCGTATAATCTTAAAAATATGTTAGTATACTTAATTACCTTTCTGGGGATATAAAGAACGTAAAAATCGGACATAAAACGAGAAAGTTATGACCAAATGAAGTTTAACAAAACTTATATATCTTTAACAGCTTTTGTATAAATAATAACATCAGACCCGGATTTAAAATGACGATTTTGAGTACTTTCGAGGCTGTTTCAGCCTTCCGGCGAAACACGAAAGTTGTTCGGATCACGTTTTACATAAAATCTCTTTAGAATCGAAACAGTGAAAATGGGTTATAACAGGTAAAAACTGAGTCAAACTGCTGTCATTTTAATAAAAAGTCAATTGTTAACTGAATCTGGTAAGGGCAATTTGGTCATTTTTTGTTGAGTTTCAGGTCTCGGCCATAACTAAAAAGTTGTCCGAAACGTTGTTTTCCATAAGATCTCTTTTATATCCGAGACGTGAAAATGTGTTTTAGTGGGTCGTTTTGGCCGGGTCAGATTTAAGTAAAGTATATATATGTAGGAAAGACAACATAATGGTCAAACTAGTATTTAAATCGAAGTTAACACGTCGTATGGACTAAGACTATCGGGTTAAATCTACATTGGGCATTTTAGTTGGATATTGTAACTATAATTGATTAGTCGTATTGTTTTAAGTGGTAGATATCGATAGTATAAATATGGGAAACGTTGTATAAACGAATAGGTCATGCCGAAATTTCTAAAAATCCTTATACTTAGTAATTTTCACAATGTTTCCATTATTTTATAAATTCCGACGAAAAGACGAAAGTCATAACTTTTGTATAAACTTTAAAACTACTTCCATTTAATTAGTAACATTATATCGTATGTTCTTTTGAACGTGAACTCTTTATTTCTATATTTTGAGGTTTCCGGATACGTGTCGAATTATATAGTTTTATTTATTTTTCTATTTTCTTTTATAATACTTGCGACATATTATACACTTTGAACGATTTTACTTTCCTTTCTCATTTTCTTATATATATAATACCCACCATGTATTATATATAAGCTTATTTTCTATAGGTAATATATATACGGATATATATTACATATCTTGATATTTTTCTCTTGATTTATTTTATTTAACCAATCACCAAACTATTACAAATTGAAAATTAAATCTTTTATCAACATATCGTGTTGACTTAACCATCCATCGAAAACTAAATTTCATTATTCTATTCCTAGCATGTCATAACCGTTAAGATCAACCTCATATTCTAGGCCGAGCCGTCAGATTTCCGTTGTGCTTAGCCACTTGATGCCAGTTGTGACATTTGTGTTGTTTGCGTTTCTACAATCTAAGGTGAGTTCATGACCCCCTATTTTTACTTGTTTTATAACTATTTTGGGGGAGAATACATGCTCGTTTTTACATGAATGCAATACTTGTTTTACTTGAACATGCTACTTGTTTAGTCAAAATATTACTTGTCATACTCAAATGTTTGTTTGTTTACTCAAATGCTTTATGTGTTTACATGTTGCATACTTGATTATTTTCTCATTGACACAAGTGTTCAAAAACATTTTACTTGGACTGGAATTATACTTATGTTTTCTTAAAACTCTTAATTGGACCAAACTTTATACTAATGCTTTTAAAACTATTACGTGGTGTAGCCTAAGCACCTGAATCCCACTATGCCTTTACATGCTTTCTAGCATGCCGTTTACGTGCTTTCTAGCATGCCTTTACAAGCTTTCTAGCTTGCTGTTTACATGCTTTCTAGCATGCCTTTACAAGCATTCTAGCTTGCTGTTTACATGCTTTGTAGCATGCCTTTACAGGCTTTCTAGCTTGCCGTTTACATGCTTTCTAGCATGCCTTTACATGCTTTATAGCATGCATTTAGCTTACTGCTAGCGTAATAGACTTTTATATGGCACTACGCGTCGTAGTGTTCACCTGCTTTTACTTATGGTCCAACTTTATGCTTTGTGAATTACGTTACTAAAATTTTATTTCTATTTTACTTACAGGTAAATCTTGTTTTCATGACATTGTGAACGACGCAATGGTCACAAAACTTTTATCGAACACACATTTCTTTACACTGAATTGCTATTTATATTTAAACTTATGAACTCACCAACCTCGTGTTGACATTTTAGCATGTATTTTCAGGTTTAAAAGCGATAACTCACTGTTGGAGGTTTTGGCATGGCATGACATGGTCATAGATGACTCTTATACATTTGGGACAATTTTATTTCTTTTATGGGCCTATGTTTCCACGTTGTTTTTGAAATGTTGTAAACATAATGCTTTTGATATGAAATTTCTTCTAAACGGTTGAGGTAAAAACCGTTCTTTGTACTTTGTGTTGTGATACCATTTTAGTAGCACCCAATGACATGTATGCTTCCGCTGGACCCGAATTTTGGGGGTGTTACAGATTGGTATCAGAGCCTTGGTTATAGAGAACTTGGTATTTTTAAAACCTAGACTATAACTACTTTTGCAAAAACTTAACCCTATGACCGCCACGTGCCTGCCTGCCAAGCAGATGACTCATTCGTAATTTTGATTACTAATATATTTGATGAGATGTGTGCTTTGTTATTGGATGAGTATATCAATTTATTTTCACCATATACTATAAGTATCTTCGACATACTTATGCATACGTATCATACTTATCGTGGCGTTACGCGCTTTTCTCTACATGACCTCATCATTCGTCCTTGAGCGTGGACACTTGTTTTAGTCTTTCTAAACAGCTTTTAAAATTGAAGGACATATTACTAGCGTAACTGAGCCGACTATTTTAAAGTTCATTGAACCTCGGGTGAATATAGACTGATCACCTATATTCAACCAGGGACAGTGGGACATGGCCTGATCACCTATGTCCGACTCAGAGATGAACTTTGCGATACTTGAAGTAGTTATACTAGAATTATGTTCAGTTAAATTTTTGATTATGATAATGATAAAATCTATGTGTGTATACACAAGCATGCATGACATGAACACTCACATTTGCACACAACATGATAGCAATCACAACCCACTGGCATCACTATACTTCATGAATCGTAATACACTTTGTATCGCTATACCTTTCCGCACATATGGAATACTTGCTCGTCGCCGTCTAATCATGTTTTGCATCGAGGCATATTAGACCCGATTGGTCACAGTTTGAATTCGAGTTGCTTATTTTAACTTTGTTTGATGTTGTAATAAACTCAAACTCATTTGAGCTTATTGGAGCGTTTGGATTTGGTTTCGGCTATGTTTGAATTTGGATTGCTTATTCATTTAAACTTTGCTTTGTTTGTGGTCTTGTTATAGCCACCCCTACTCCGAACCTTATGCTTAAGCAATTTGGTTCATCCCTCTCGATCGATGTTGTTCCTTCCACGTGAAGTAGAATGTACATTACTTGGTCAAACAATAGATTGCTAGTAGCAATCAACATCCTCCTTCAGAGTCGTACTCTGAACTTGCTATACCCTCCACTCAGCGGAGATTCTATGATCAACAGAAACCTTAAGACCTTAAGGAGTATCCTGAACCGCGTCCTTTGTGACAGACACCAAATCTTTCACTCGTCTCTCGGGGATACTAGTTATTTTACTACCCCTCTTATAAGATAATAAACTGTGTCGCTGACACCATACAAACTATTTTTGATTACTCTACAGACCATTTTGCGGTCACCCTACAAATGTTCCACTGCCACTTCATGAAATCGAAGTTTTGACCTTATAACTGTTTTGTAAACAACGAATTGTTCCTGTTGTTCTGTAAACTGTTTTACAAATCATTTCACTAGCAATTTTATAAACCGGTTTGCTATCCTGCTACGATATTATGAATCGAACTAAAGTTTTGCTACTATCATGAAAAATGATAAACTGATTTCCTGCTACTCTATGAACTGTTTTAGAAACCGCTTTATAAACTATTCTGCAATCAACTAGTGAACCAATTACTCTTTCCGATGCGTTAAAAGTTTCTAGTAAAACTTCATCAAATTCTTGCACATCAAGAAGTAAATGAATGTAACCTTCGTAGAATCGTCTTATCCACACCATAGTTTAACCACTGCTTTTACTGAAATTACGAGTCTTTTGAAGTCGCATCCATTTACCTAACTGCAAATTTTCAACAAATAATTTTTATTACTCTCCCTCACAGTCAAAGAGGAGTTTATACCACCTGGTAAGCCTCAAATTGGTTATGAGTACCAACATCTCTTCCCAGACACTATTTTATCGGATAAGATAAACTGAAATCCGGGACGGATTTCCCGTTAAGGAGGGTAGACTGTAACCACCCGTATATTTCCAGACTGATTTTAAATAATAAATTATATTTATTATTTCCTAAGTTTCACTCTTTGACGTTTCCAAATTTATTTGAAGCGAATACGAGAAGTTATCTCGTAAAGCATGGAAACTAACACACAACGCGTACTGGCACAACCATAACTCGACGAATATTCTAATGTGATTTTTATATTATTTACGAAAAACTGGTCGTGTGAATATTCATTATTATTGGAAAAATTATTTTAAAAAGCAATGGTGTAAATTTCTTGTCCAAAATCAAATCATTTTCGAGCCTAAATGAGTCCCGAGCTTCAATTTTATAAAAGATTACAAACTTTACGGTGATGGTCTTTATACTTAATTTATACTCACGCCCCCCATCTTTCCCCAACTTGATAAATACATTTTGTAACTTTTGGGGGCTATATAATACCTACTTATAACTCTCCTCATCATTTTTAACCAACCCTAAAATGCTCTCCCTCCTCTCCCATTTTCCCAGCTGCCACCCTCCACAATCCGGCCACCCAAGGCTGCCGTCGACCACCACCACTAAAACCACCACTCCCTCATCTTTATTTCATAGTTTCCTTGAAGATCCATGTATTTGGAAGACCCTTTTTAGTATAAATCAGGTTGTTTGCGCTTTTGAATTCGGATCTGTGTGATTCAATCACATGCATGTGTAGGTTTTTGACTAACTATCATTTCTATACTTTTACTTTTCGAATTGGATGGTTAATTCATAAGATACAAATTTTTGTAAATTAATCTATGAATTGAGAGCTTAAATCTCTCAAACAAATCATACTTAATGTGTATATATTTTATAAAAGTTGATAGTTAAACTTTGGTGGTTGATTTGGTTAAATAAATGATTTTTACTAAAAAGCTTATTTTGGGCTTTTAGCTTAATTTACAGCTTATATGCGAGCTTATTATTCTTTTTGTTTCTTTTATTTTTCTTTGGTTCGAAACCCACATAGGGTGTTTTGGTTTAATATATTTTCTTTCCCTTTTGTTTATTTGATAAGCTTGTGACTTATTTTGGTTTAGTTTGTTTAAGCTTATTTTCGGACTTTTGGCTTATTGTTGTTTGTTACTCTCAACCCACACCAACAGCCAAAAGGGTCTGTTTGGATCTGCTTATATTTCAGCCCAAGAGGGGCATTTGATTTGCTTGTTTTCTGCCCATAGGGGGTGTTTGGAATCATTTTATACTAATTATAAGCTGTCATAAATTCATTCAGCATGAACAGTGGCCATAAAATATTTTTTACACCGTATAATCTTAAAAATATGTTAGTATACTTAATTACCTTTCCGCGGATATAAAGAACGTAAAAATCGGACTTAAAACGAGAAAGTTATGACCAAATGAAGTTTAACGAAACTTATATATTTTTAACAGCTTTTGTATAAATAATAACATCAGACCCAGATTTAAAACGACGATTTTGAGTACTTTCGAGGCTGTTTCAGCCTTCTGGCAAAACACGAAAGTTGTTCGGATCGACGTTTTACATAAAATCTCTTTAGAGTCGAAACTGTGAAAATGGGTTATAACGGGTAAAAACTGAGTCAAACTGCTGTCATTTTAATAAAAAGTCAACTGTTAACTGAATCTGGTAAGGGCAATTTGGTCATTTTCTGTTGAGTTTCAGGTCTCGGCCATAACTAAAAAGTTATCCGAAACGTTGTTTTCCATAAGATCTCTTTAATATCCGAGACGTGAAAATGTGTTTTAGTGGGTCGTTTTGGCCGGGTCAGATTTAAGTAAAGTATATATATGTAGGAAAGACAACATAAAGGTCAAACTAGTATTTAAATCGAAGTTAACACGTCGTATGGACTAAGACTATCGGGTTAAATCTACATTGGGCATTTTAGTTGGATATTGTAACTATAATTGATTAGTCGTATTGTTTTAAGTGGTAGATATCGATAGTATAAATATGGGAAACGTTGTATAAACGAATAGGTCATGCCGAAATTTCTAAAAATCCTTATACTTAGTAATTTTCACAATGTTTCCATTATTTTATAAATTCCGACGAAAAGACGAAAGTCATAACTTTTGTATAAACTTTAAAACTACTTCCATTTAATTAGTAACATTATATCGTATGTTCTTTTGAACGTGAACTCTTTATTTCTATATTTTGAGGTTTCCGGATACGTGTCGAATTATATAGTTTTATTTATTTTTCTATTTTCTTTTATAATACTTGCGACATATTATACACTTTGAACGATTTTACTTTCCTTTCTCATTTTCTTATATATATAATACCCACCATGTATTATATATAAGCTTATTTTCTATATGTAATATATATACGAATATATATTACATATCTTGATATTTTCTCTTGATTTATTTTATTTAACCAATCACCAAACTATTACAAATTGAAAATTAAATCTTTTATCAACATATCGTGTTGACTTAACCATCCATCGAAAACTAAATTTCATTATTCTATTCCTAGCATGTCATAACCGTTAAGATCAACCTCATATTCTAGGCCGAGCCGTCAGATTTCCGTTGTGCTTAGCCACTTGATGCCAGTTGTGACATTTGTGTTATTTGTGTTTCTACAATCTAAGGTGAGTTCATGACCCCCTATTTTTACTTGTTTTATAACTATTTTGGGGGAGAATACATGCTCGTTTTTACGTGAATGCAATACTTGTTTTACTTGAACATGCTACTTGTTTAGTCAAAATATTACTTGTCGTACTCAAATGTTTGTTTGTTTACTCAAATGCTTTATGTGTTTACATGTTGCATACTTGATTATTTTCTCATTGACACAAGTGTTCAAAAACATTTTACTTGGACTGGAATTATACTTATGTTTTCTTAAAACTCTTAATTGGACCAAACTTTATACTAATGCTTTTAAAACTATTACGTGGTGTAGCCTAAGCACCTGAATCTCACTATGCCTTTACATGCTTTCTAGCATGCCGTTTACGTGCTTTCTAGCATGCCTTTACAAGCTTTCTAGCTTGCTGTTTACATGCTTTCTAGCATGCCTTTACAAGCTTTCTAGCTTGCTGTTTGCATGCTTTGTAGCATGCCTTTACAAGCTTTCTAGCTTGCCGTTTACATGCTTTCTAGCATGCCTTTACATGCTTTATAGCATGCATTTAGCTTACTGCTAGCGTAATAGACTTTTATATGGCACTACGCGTCATAGTGTTCACCTGCTTTTACTTATGGTCCAACTTTATGCTTTGTGAATTACGTTACCAAAATTTTATTTCTATTTTACTTACAGGTAAATCTTGTTTTCATGACATTGTGAACGACGCAATGGTCATAAAACTTTTATCAAACGCACATTTCTTTTTCACTGAATTGCTATTTATATTTAAACTTATGAACTCACCAACCTCGAGTTGACATTTTAGCATGTATTTTCAGGTTTAAAAGCGATAACTCACTGTTGGAGGTTTTGGCATGGCATGGCATGGTCATAGATGACTCTGATACATTTGGGACCGTTTTATTTCTTTTATGGGCCTATGTTTCCACGTTGTTTTTGAAATGTTGTAAACTTAATGCTTTTGATATGAAATTTCTTCTAAACGGTTGAGGTAAAAACCGTTCTTTGTACTTTGTGTTGTGATACCATTTTAGTAGCACCCAATGACGTGTATGCTTCCGCTGGACCCGAATTTTGGGGATGTTACAACTATGAGTATCCATCCCATTAGTGAAGTCCACCAGGGTCGAACGTTTCATTATTGTCACGGAAAGAGATGTAGTTGTAGAAAGGGGTGGGTGAGGTTTTAGTTAAGTTGTAACCTTCGCATTGGTCAACGGTGGTTACAAAGAGGTATTGTTCCATAGAGGGTCTCAAAGCTGTGGTGTTTTTGAGGTGCAACCTCTTCACACCAGGTTTAAAACCAAAGGAACGTCTCTTGCACAAATTTGGGAGCGTCGTTTGCAAGCATCCAACGAAAATGTTATGAAATTGCGAGTTCTTCTCCTCCTGAGGATGCTCAAAAAAGTGGGAGGTGATTGACGGCGAAGCACTTGGAAAGGATTTCTCGTTATCCTCTTGGTCAAACACCAAAGGAGTTGGAACCTCAAAGATTTTTTCGATTTTTCTTGGTGCGAATGTTTCCTTAATCTTCTCTTTGATCCTTGATATGAATTTGTCAGCTAGATTCATAAAAGCATTGCGAGTGCTTTCCATGCGTGCTTCTAAGTGCCGGATTTGTTTTTCCTGATTATTCATGAAGGTTACCATTATCCCTTCGAACTCCTCTTGTCGTGAACGTTTAGGAAAATTATGTTTGATAACCGCATTCCTACGTATATTAGGATTCCTTGTGGTTCAGCAGCAGGTATTTCAGCTCTCATTGATTCTTTTACCTGCTTCTCGATATTTCCCAATAATTGTTCTTGGGTGGCGTGTGCGTAATCAAGTTTCCCCTTACTTGAAAACATCGGGTCCTCCCATCCTTCTTCTTCATACTGTGCCAACCTCTCAAGAACTTTCCAGCATTCATCAATGCTAAGTCTGTTTAACCTGCCCTTGGCTGCGTAATCTATAGCCCTTCTCGTTTCAAAGTTAACTTTATCGTAAAAGATTTGAATCTGGAGCCATGGTTCGATGCCATGATGAGGGACTTTTCGGAGTAGGTCTTTGTATCGAGTCCATGCTTCGTAAAAGGTTTCACCTTGATGTTGTTGAAACATCAAGATGTCATTTCTAAGCTTGGTAGTTCTCCCCGGTGGGAAAAATTGAGCAAGGAAACGAGCGGTGAGATCATCCCATGAGGTGATGGATCTCGCGGGTAAACGTTCAAGCCATTGACTAGCTTGATCACGTAGAGAGAATTGGAATAGGCGTAATCGGGTCGATTCTCTAGTTGTAGCATCAAGGTCTATAGAATCTACGATTTTAAGGAAGTCCTTGAGATGTTGATTTGGATCTTCGGAACGAAGTCCATGGAATGCACATCCGCTTTGCACCAACCGAATGGTGTCGGATCGCAAGGGAGACACATTGGCTCCTTGGGTGAGCTCAATGGTGTTTCGATAGCCTTGGTGGCTAGGTCGGGAGTACTCTCCTAAGGTTCGGGGCCTAAGAGGTTGGTTAGCTAGTGGTGGGTTTTGTAGGTGGTCTTGTTGTGGTGGGATGATGGGTTCAAAGATGTTACCATCGTCCATGATGTCGGATGGCGAAGAGTTACGAACAAAAACACGAAGAAATAAGATAGACTAAAGAGAACCTAAAAATAAAAATAAAATCTTACTAGAAAGGAATCTAGCAAGTAGACCTAATAAAAAGAGATTCTAACCTAGACAATAACTATTCCCCCGGCTGCGGCGCCAAAAACTTGATGCGTAGGGATTGCACCAGGCTTTACCTCTCGAGGGATCTCGAGAAGCTTACAACCCCCACCAGGCAGTGTACCTGATCGATGTAGTATAGTATAATGACAAGTACCGGGGGATTGATCGTTCAGCTAGGAATAGTGTCGCTAGGATTAGAAAACCTAAAGACTAGGTCTAGAGATGAGGGATGATTCTTTTTGTAGTTTTTAGTTTTTATGAAAGGAATTAAAAATCTCGGTTTTGAAGGAGTGGGCGGAATTAGTTGCTAGTCAACTAACCCAATTACTAAAGATGCAATCAAAATAAAATACTAAAAATGAAAATAAACTAAGTTAAACTAGTGGTGTGAGCAATATATGGGAGAATTGTGTTTACTTAGATTTCACTACTCCCTAGATATCTTTTATAGGTTAATTACTTGTTACAGTTGCGTGGATGACGGATTGTATTCCTTAATACCATTCATGGGGTGGCGTACTTACTTCCCCAATCCAATAAGCGCCTACTTCACTCCTATGTCGAGCCGGCTAAGAAGCTCCTAACATGGGATCACTAGAATTTGCTCATGCATTAAATACAATCATAAATATCTAGTACACATCCGTTCATGTTTCTTAAGACGTTCAAGCAAGTTACACAATGGAGATCTGCCAGTTTTCTTAAGCCTAACATTGAAATCATTCATCCATTACAACTATAAAAAAGCAATCAACCTATAATCAACATCTAGGTTTCATTACATCTAAGCAAACACATGAAAGATCTAGCCTAGCATGTTAAAATCAAGACAAGCATAAGATATATTCAAACAACACATAAACATATTGAATAAATTGAAAGAGGACTTATCTCAATTGAACATGAAAGGTTTCAAGAGGTGAAAACCCTTGAAAATACTGTAAAAAATGACCTAGGGTTATTAGGGTTCGGCCCTAGAATTCTCCACACAAGTTCCTCTTTTAATGAATGAAAAATAGAAAAGTATATATAGATTCTGTGAGGTGACGGCGTCAAGAACAAATTTCTGACGCCGTCATCTCGCCGCCAAATAATTTCTCGGACTGCCTAGATCTGGGTTTGACGCCGTCATGTGTACTCCTTATGCAGGCCGTCACCAAAAATACTCTTGACGCCCTTCTCTTGACGCCTTCAGGTTTTCTCTGGGTCGTCATGGATTTTACTCCTGACGCCGTCATAATTTCCTTCTTGACGCCGTCAGGTACTGTTCTCAGCATGGAAAATTAAGTCTTTGCCGTTTTCTTCACTTTTATGCTCCAAAAAAGTCCAAAATGCTTCCTTTTCCAGAATTCACTCCCGAAGTACCTAAAATCACAAAAGGAACGATTTAGGGCAATATTTGATCAAATAAATTCAATTCCGGGCTTAAATGACCCCCTAAAAATAGTTCATTTTTCGCCTCATCACCTAGGCACACACACACACACTTTCCTGTATTTTACATTGTGATACACATATAAAACCTATTCCCTGTATTCTCTTTATATAATAGAGAACTAGGGTTACAAAATACTATGAAGGACTATATTGAAATAACTTATCTGTAAAGCAAGTCCCTTGTCTTTTGCATTCTTCACTTTGTCATCATAAGTCCTTCGTCTTTCATATTTTGTCAATATCAACTCAAGTATAAATCCCAACAATCCATTTTACCCGAAAGGAATGTTGCAAAATGAACTATAACGCATAAGAAATTTGGTACGAAAAATGTCAAGTATTGATTGGATTAGACTTCCCATGCATATTATATATGCTTATGATTTATTAACTAAGAACATCACAATAGAAATTTTAAGAAAATGTTTGAAACTCATTTAAAGCTTTATGTTTCAATTCCTCGTTATAACGAGTGTCATGTATCACGCTTAAGTACGTGTAATGAAAAGGTTCATGATTTCAAACTTTTTCATAATTAAATGCATTTGGTTGATTTGAGAAAATTATAAAGCTTTACAGGTTTAATGTATAATGTACAAAAGTTTATAACACCAAAAAATTTATAGTTTGGTGATAAATATAACTAGGCCCAATAATAAAACTTTGTAAAGCTTCATCGTCAATGCGCTAATCAACTATTCTAACTTTTCATAACTAACTCTTTTCTTACATAATTTATACTAGTCAACTTTGTCAAGTTACCGAAAAGAATGGGTTGAAATTATGTGTTATTTCTATTTTTATGTAACCAACTACCAACGAGTGTTTAAGTGTTTACTAGTCAATTGCGTATTTTCCCAAAATTAGTTAACAAACACGTTTGACTGCTAATTTCATCTTCTTCTTTTTTCCCCTTTTACAATCTTACATTACATACATGCTTACACACTAACACACATACGAGTATAACCACATTGGGGTTGTTCGCGTATGTGTCCAAAAGTCACGTACCAGAAGACAGATGCTACACGTGTCTGAAAGGCACTCACCTAACAGCTGTTAAGGTAAACACCATCTTACATACGGGAATCCTTTTACCAGTAGTCTGTTTCAAGAACTGTACTAGAGCCGCCTAGACCTAATATTGTGGGATATTGTCCCCCACGTGACCTAACGCCTAGCACCTAGCCAGATATGGCCCGACCCACTTCATCCTTATGTTGTCAGGTATAATAGTTGGTTAGTATAAATACACCAACCTTATTTAATGTCAAACTAACTGATTCCTCACGCATTTACCTTCATATTTACTACTTAGCCTTTTAGTCCATATCTTTTACTTACTCTTATGCCGGGACTTTCTCTATTGTAACTTGGGTTACGAAGTGTTATAGATTAGGCATCACACACGTAACTTGTGTTATGATTCTCTTCTTCATCTAAAGTCTCTCATTTCTCTCTATTGTATATTAATGTATCCAACTTGTGTGTGAGTCGAGATTAGATGTGTTAGTGTATATTCGGGGAAAGTGTATGTCTATGGAGTGTTGTATGTAATTTAGGAGTTAGTGTGATTCCGTGTAGTGGTGTGTGAAGATTAGTACTTCATGTGAATTCGTGTAGTGGTGTTTGAAGATTAGGACTTAGTGTGAGTTCGTGTAGTGGTGTGTGAAGATTAGGACTTAGTGTGTGTCCATGTATTGGTGTGTGAAGATAAGGACTTGGTGTGAGTTTGTGCATTGGTGTGTGAAGATTAGGACAAGATGAAACTCCGTGAAGTGTAGTTTGAAGACTTGGATCGTGTGAAAGTCCAATTAGACGAGGTGTACGTCCGCATAATGGTGTGGTATGTGTTGTTGTGTAGATTGTTCTAGCTAGGATTAGGACTCAACATTCTGCTTAGTGTCATAAATTGGTGTAAGCGTTGGTGTACGGTTTTCTCCACCTGAAAGGAGTTTGTTGACATAGTGATTGTGAACTCTTGAATGTGATACTTGAGGAGTGGAGTAGGGCGAAGAGTGAGCGTTGTAGCCGAATCACTATAAATCTCTGTGTCTCAGTTTGGTTGTTCTTTTCCTTTATCTTTCTTACATTCCTTTATTGTTTAATTTGTGCATACATATACATATATATATATGTATATATATATATATATATATATATATATATATATATATATATATACATATATATATATATATATATATATATATATATATATATATATATATATATATATATATATTGTTAATACAAATATTGCCTAAAAACGTTATTTATATTTTACGATCTTTGCTAAGTTTTGTTAATGACAAAGTATGAACTTTAGCTAAGAGTAAATCGTGACTTTAAGTGTTTAAGTCTTGTTTAACTAAGGTTTACATTTCCTTTTAAACAAAACATTGTTATTATTTTTTTAAATTAGAAAGTGTCTTGTCACATCACATTTATTTCTTTAAATAGAAATATCACATCACATTTATGGTAAGTTTGTCATTATACATTTATGGAAAAAAAGTGTGTTTGACTAACCATATGTTTGCTTGTGCAAGATTGTGTTTGACTAGTATTTATGTGATATGACCTTGTTTGGTTTGGAAGATTTATTGCAAAACTAACTGCAGCCCTGACGGAACCCTGGGGGTACACGGGCGGAACCCATCAGAGGGTTCCGCTGTATCCGCCAGACCTGCAGAAGGTTTTGCTATAAATACCAAACCACTTGTTAGTTTTGAGTCATCACTTTAGGACATATTTTGATATACTCTCTCAACTAACTCAGTAACATTTGACTTGTGTGATCCTCTTATGTGGCAAGGAACTTCACATGATCATTCAAGAAGTTACAAGCTTCAACTCTAAAGTTGCAAGTCTTGTTAGCTTTGTCATGTATAAGCTTTGGTAGTTTATACTTCATTTGTATCATGTATGTAGAAGTGATTGGTTAGTATTTTAGGTCTCAAAATACGTAGTGTGTCGGGAGTTGTTGTACCCTTGTAAAAGAACTAACGGGAGTGGTTGTACCCTTGGTAAAGAACTCGACATCTAGCTTAGTGTCGGTAAAAGTGTAAGCGACGATGGGAGTGGTTGTACCCGTGTAAAAGAACTCGACATCTAGCTTAGTGTCGGTAAAAGTGTAAGCGACATTGTAAAGGTTTCTCCACCGGGAAAGGAGCTTGTTGATTAGTGCTTATAACTCTCGAGTTGGAAACTCGGGGCGTGGATGTAGGACAAGGAAAAAGAGTCCTTGTAGCCGAACCACGATAAACAATCGTGTTGTGGTTTGATCGTTTCTTTCTTTATCTTTGCTTATTACATATTATCTTTAGTTAGAATTACTAATCACACATAAAGCTTTTCAAAGAATTAAAACAAGTAAAGTTATGTTTATTTCTTTAAACAAACGTAAAGCTTTTCAAAGAACTAAACAAGCAAAGTTAGGATTGTTGATTACACATAAAGCTTTTCACAGAATGAAACAAGTAAAGTTATAATTGTTATTCACATGTAAAGCCTTTCAAAGAATTAAACATGCAAAGTTGTACTTGCATCTTTGAACAAACGTAATGTTTTTAAAAAGATAATCAAGTTAAAAAGCGGTAAACTATTCAACCCCCCTTCTAGTTTTCCACAATTGGCATCAGGAGCTACGTTACTCAAGATCTTTAAAATAGAATGTATTTTAAAACTTGGATCGATCCATGGATTTTGAAAATCTTAAAGAAGGGCAACCTATTCAAAACCCACCGCTATTTGAAAAAGAAAACTTACTTGAATGAAAAAGTAATTTTGAAAACTATGTGAAATCAATTGATCAAGATCTTTGGCATATTATTTCTTTTGGTGATTTCAAACCAAAGAAAACAAGTTTTGAAAACCAAGATAACTATCTTAAACTTGATAAAAATACTAAAGCTAAAACAATGATTTATAAAGCTTTAGTACCAAATATGAAAGAATGTATTTTTGTCAAACGGCTAATGATATTTGGAAAAATATGTTAAACTTTCATCAAGAAATATGTCATGATCAATTTGATCTCACATATGAATTAGAAGTCTTAGAAACATTAATAGATAGACATTTAGTTGAGATAAATACATGTGCTACTAGTTTAAATGTTTTAAATGAAGGTGTAAGTGAAGATGATTACTCATGTCGAGCTCTTCGTGGACTTGCTTATGATTCATGGAATAACACGGATGAAGATAAAGCCAACCATCCAGTTTGTGATTCTCAACTAGATAAAACATCAAGCAAGGTACATTTTGAAACCAAACACTTTTGCTTTGACAAATTTATCCTAGAGTTTTCTAAACTAGAAAATGAGTCTAAACTTTTATGCAATATGGACCTAAAAACTATCTTTAACAATGAGTCTTCAAAATCTTTTGAGAATATCTTTGAAAAGGAAATATTGTTAGAAGATAAAATGTCTAGACTTGAGAGTAATGTTGAAATTGATCTAGAATGTAAATTATGTCTAGATTACAAACATGAGATTAAAAAGCAAAATGAGAAAGGAAAAATATTAGCTAAATTTGATGAAAGCTCAAAATCTCTTGAAAGATTGTTGAGGAGTCAAAGGTTGTTTAAAGATAAAACCGGATTAGGATTTAACTCAAAAACACCATCAACTAGTAAAACAAAGCAAGTAAAATTTGTCAAACCTAGAATAGAGATTTAGAGATAATTCAATCTTTAATAGAAACTCATGATAAAAGGATTAAGATTATCATGCTCTATGCTTTTATATGATTATCTAACCTTCTTGGATACATGAGTAATTGAGTTTCAAAGCGTGTTGTCAAACTAAGATTTTACGCGTTGTGTTTATCCTCCTGATAGCATCTCTATGCAATTTAAAAGGTACGCATTACTTCAACTTGATTTTGATTCTCTCTTGTTTCTAGCATTATGTGTTAGAATATGTGTTATTAGTAATACTCTAAAGTGTTTACCTGCTATTAGTAATAACAAAGATTAGATTCTATGCAAAGGAGATATAAGGTGTTTTGGTTCTTTAACCGTCAAGAGATAAACACGAGAAACTCTTGAGTGAGTCTCACTCAACTCTTGCTTACAAGTGAGCTAACTAAGAATTTCATAAGTGTTAAAATGTCTAACACTTTTGTGATGCTTGCAAAACAAACCTTTGTAAAAACAACATTCTTAAACACCATACTTTGAGTCTTAAATTGTGTTTTACTTCAATCACTCCTTTATGATAATTTCACATAAAACACACAAGGTGAAATAAATCACATTAGCATACATTAGGATGTGTGGAAGAAAATGAGTTTTCAACATCTAGGATTTACACATCAAATGTGACACTTAGTCTCATGATGTTGTACCTCTTGGACTTTTTCAAAACAAATAAAGTTCATAGTGTTCTAAGTAAGGAAACCCAAAGAGTCGAGGAGTCGTTGAATATGACATTTAACGAGTGATCTCCTCCTTCTAAGATATCATCTTTGGTAGATGATGACTTAGTCGAAAGTCCAATGATGGCAAGACAAGTATGTTGTGTAAAACATTAAGGATAAAAGTACAAAATAACATCTTCTCACCTTGAGTCAAACATTGAATCAAGTAAAATTGACATAAGTTATAAAACTTGATTTATAGGTCATAGTTGTGTCTAAACAAATTCAACAAAAACAATTTTTGGAATTTGGAAAACAAAATAGAAATTTCAAAGTAATCAAGTGATTATAGTGTCAATATTTGAAAGACTTTTTGATAATAAAAGCAAGCCCCAAAAGCAAGGGATTTTAACTTAAAGACATTCCTAGTTACTCTCTTGTTCTCAATGGTTAAGTTATTGATGACTTATCAAGAATGAGATTAGCAAATCCGTAGGTAAAACTAAACGTAGAGAAATGTTCGGAAGACTACTTGTTCTCATAACAATTAGATCCAACATTATGTTTAGTGTTTGTCTATGTGCTTGTTTTAGAGAAGATCCTAATACAACTATTTAGGAAGAGCTTGTGTGGATACATCAAAAGGTACTACACAACTAGGATTATGGTCTCCCAAAAGAACGGGAATAGAAACCATAGTATATGCCATATGGAAATATGTCGGTAATAAGTTGATAAGAAAAGAACAAGTGGTACTTGCACTTTTATACTTACTTACCAAATGATTCTCCAAAACACGTAAGGTTCTCAAATTAGTTTCGGATGGAGATGCACATCAACAAGCTCCGCTTGAACAAGCAAATTCGTGTCAACAACGGAATTCTTTTATCAACATTGTTATCCCTTCAACAAAGGAATCATCGACTTCGGCAACAATTCAATTCATTATGATTCTTAATCGACATATTGTGATCCATCATCATCACCTTGGTAAGAATGTTCATTGAGGAATGTCTTAACTAAGGAAGTCTTCTACGTTAACCATTCTATCAACATTTTCACAAAACCTCTTGAATTTGAAGCATTCATCATCCTTAGGCTTAGTCAAAGACTCATAAGACCTAAAACCTTTGTTTTGAACATTAGGATAAAACCACAAAAATCAAGACAATCCCTTTTGAATT